>CAIGRR010152492.1:0-19589 GCA_903798365.1 Fraxinus sp. 1973-6204
CCAACTTCAAATGTAAATGGTAAATTCTTCTTTCATCTTTCATACCAACGCTGCGTGCTGCAAGATTCTTGCTCATTGGTTAAGGTGGTTATATTTTCAGTTACCATCTGTACAAAGCAATTGCGATTTTTTGTTAGTTATTCGTACGAAATCCGCAAGCGTACGAGATCGTTGACAAGTAATAGAATTGATAAGTTAAGAGTATCATCCCACATAGAATAAATTCAATTCAAGTGTACTAATTTTTAATCAAATTCAAAGTAAGCCAACAAAAGACATTTGTGGTTGATAACTATTCTAAATTAATCTACGAAAGCTTGTAAAATTTGAGTTTTGTATTTATATGAAATGAGTGTATTGGATTACGAATCAACATATTATTACCTATTTCAATTCTCAATTACGTAGCTAGTGTCATTCATGCATCTTGACCATCGATATTCTATTAAAATTAATTTTCATTTCCAAGACAAATTAAATCTAGTCTATCCACGACCCAAATCTATTTTTAGTCCGAATTTGAATGAATATAACGATTCAATCACACAATTATTTCAAAGATTGTACACATGATAAACATTATTTTTAATATCTATTGTACATATGTTAATCAAGTAGTGTTTTAAATCTATTGTGAGCCTCCAACACTACAACAAGCAAGTATATATTTAAGTGGTGATCAAGCAATCAAATAATAAAATTATGTACACAAGAGTAATCAAGAAAAATAAGAATTTAACTAACTACTTATCATAAATTAAAAATAAAGAATAAAATGCTTCATCTTCATCCAATACATGAGAATAACTAGCCTAGCATGTTGTTATATAAATTATACAAAAGATTTGGAAAAATATCACCTGGAATAAAAATCAATTTCTTCTTCGTTAATCTTCAACCCAAACTTTGAATCTTCAATCTCTTGTATTAATTGCCTTTGAATCTTGTGCTAGCCTCCTTGTGGTGAAAAATAAGGTTTTGATACATTCTCCCGATCTAGCCGTCCCTTTGTAAGTTAAGTAGTAGGTTGAATTTGATTTCCATAAGAATTTGGATCAAACTAGGAAGTTGGGCCGCTTACGCCCAGAAATGGCCTCCGCGCATGCAGTTGAGCCAAATGGCTCTTGGGTTGGGGAAAATAGGGTACCAAGTGCGTAGTTTGCTTACGTTCCTCCCTGAACAGTTTTCATTATTTTAGTCATAACATTCTATACAGATATCCAATTGAGCGATTCAAAATATGTTGGAAAGATAATTCAAAGGGCTAAAACTCTCTTAGAAATACAATTTTTCTAATTCAAACATTTTCTATCCAAAGAAGGGGTTTCAAGTTAAGGCTAAAAATTCGGAGTATAACTTCTTCGACTGAAAATTGATTTGTGAGAACTTTCACTATATTTAACTTCCTTGACCTCCAATTACATCTAATTGATCATATATGAACTTCAATCATCGTTTTATGATCCAAATAAGTTATTGGATGTTTACACTTTGATCCCTAAACTTTGAATTTCCTTCATTTTTGCACTTTTTTCATTCATTTCTTCCAAATCCACCAATTTGCATTGAGTTCAACATAACAAATCTAATTAACACAAAATTAAGCTATAACTCATCCAAATCACTAACATATACTCTAATTTAATGATCTAGATAAGTGTATAAAATACACTTATCAAACACCCCAAATTTGAACATTTGTTTGTCTCCAAACAAAATTATAACCTAATTTAACCAAAACTTTTAAACATACATATAGTTAGATAATTTGCATTTTGTCTCAAGATTGGAATATATGAATTAAAACAATGAACTGCTACAAAATTAAAATGTTAAAATTAATTTTTATGTATCCAATGCAAAATCAATGTGTGTGTGAAAATTCATGTCAAGCATCATAAATTCATAAAGTGATTCAAATCTCAACCCTCAATAGTCAAATTTGTCATTTCTCCTCTCGTGAATTTCACACCTCAAAACTTATTATTTTCACTCTTTTCCTAATATGTGATCTAAGGTTATATATTTTTATAATATTAATCATCACCTCTCTAGTTTGGTTAGATCTACTATTTGCAGCTCAACACATCAACAAATGAGGATTCTTTTTATTTTTTATTGCTTCCACTTCCAAGAATCAACTAAGTTAATAATCCACTGTCAAAGGTTTAAGTTCTCTCAAATAAGTATTTGGGATTTAATCAAAGCATGTAATAATATTTTTTTTCTTATTTTTTTTCCTTATTTCCTTATTTTCATGTTATGTGCAGTTTTCTGTCCATTAAGCTTCCTAAATAACCCTTGAAGCGAGCTTTTGGCCAATGACTCCCAAGTTGAGTGACTATAGATCATCAAATTTCAAATACCCTTGAACACTTAATCACTTGAGTCATAAATGCTACGTACAGAAGTTTTACAATAAGACAATATTTTTTCTTTTTCATCTTTGATTAGTGCAATACCCCTTATTAAACACTTATTCTCAAAAATCAACTTTTAACTTAAGATTTTCACCTAATTTTCTCTTTTTGGTCTTAGACAATTCACACAAAATTTAGCACACATAGAATTCACATCTATCTCAATATCTCCCCACAACATCCCAATCACACCCCAAACTATCCTAGAATTTGTTTTTAAGGATGTATAATTTAGTTGCTGGTTGGATTTAGCCTCTTGTTCCACTAGTTTTTTTACCTATTCAAATTTTGAATCAAACTATTTCTTCATGATGCAAAATATAAACCTTGCAAAAATATCAGATTTTTCACGAATAAGCATAAAACAACCCTAACATGCAACTTTTTACAATTTATAATCTAATACATGATTCCAAATATATGCATCATGATAAGCAAAATTATCTAACCCGCACAAGCACAAAAAAATAAAAATAAAGCTGAAATTTTTTTTTTTGTCACTTGAACAAGCACACAAGCCAATAAAAACTAAATATTTTTCGATTCTCAAACTTACAATAGACATTGTCCTGAATGTCTAAAAATATAATAGACAATATACAAAAATTAAGGGCAAAGAAGGGAATTAAGTACTCCCCTGATATATATTTGAAGATGGTGGACGGACTGACATGAAAGTTCTAATTCACTTGTTATATCTTTTCTCTTGATCAGGGTGTTTAGTTGACATATTTTTTCAAAATAGTAAAAATCAATCATACTATGAAACAATTTGTATTAAGCTCATACACACCTTAAATGGAAATATGGGGATGAAGATACCCTATAATACTAATTAAAAAAAAAAACTACCAATCATATATTCTAGAAAGTAAAATAAATAAAAGAGAAGAAAATTGGGTTGTATCCCAATAAACACTTATTTATAGTCATTAGCTTGACTTTATTGTTTTGTCTACTTATAGTGGCTCGAAAAGAGAGATTTTAGCCTTGCATCGGCTACACTAACAATTGTTTCTTAAATTATCTTGAAACCTCCAGATTATAAGATTTCATTGTTGTCCTGTCCAACAATTCCAGATTCATCCTTCCTATTCTTGTTGCTTTCCCAATGATCTATCATTTTGTACTCCTCAATATCAGGAGGGTGCTTGAGTGGAGCATTCATGATGAAGTTTTGTTATCTTTCTTCCACTCTCAAGATTAATTTACCTTTATCAAAATCCATTAATGCTCGTGCAGTTGCTAGAAATGGTCTTCCCAAAATTAATGGCATGTGTTGAGCATTTATATCAAAGATGATGAAATTTGCAGGAAAGAATTTATCTTCAACATTGATGAGCACATCATCTACAACTCCATAAGAATGTTTGAGTGTCCTATNCTTTATCAAAATCCATTAATGCTCGTGCAGTTGCTAGAAATGGTCTTCCCAAAATGAAAGGCATGTGTTGAGCATTTATATCAAAGATGATGAAATTTGCAGGAAAGAATTTATCTTCAACATTGATGAGCACATCATCTACAACTCCATAAGAATGTTTGAGTGTCCTATCGGCCAAATGTAGGATTATTGGTGTTGCTTTTGGATCATCTAATCCTAATTTTCCGTAGATAGACATTGACAACAAATTAATACTTGCTCCAGAATCAATTAAAGCATTTAATTTATTTGAATTTCCTATAGAGCAATGTACAATAAAACTCCCTGAATCTTTTAATTTAGGAGGGATCATATACTTTATGATTGCACTGCACTCTTCTGTTAGAGCCACATAAATCAATTAAAGCATTTAAATTATTTGAATTTCTTATAGAGCAAGATACAGTGAAACTCCATGGATCTTTTATTTTAGGAGGCTATACTCTTCTGTTAGAGCCATTGTTTCATCCATTGGAAACTTTCTCTTATTAGTCAACATCTCTTTTAGAAACATTGTGTAATTTGGAATTTGTTTAATGACATTAATGAAGGGAATGTTGATGTAAGTTGTTTGAGTACATCCAAAAACTTCTTAAATTGCTTTTCCAGTTTATTATTCTGCAACCTTTGACGAGTACTGCTGCCTTAACCTGTTGACTGTCTGACTTTTCTTCTTGTGTAACTTTTGTTGATTTTTTTAGACTTAACAACTTGTTTCCCGCCCATGGTAGGTACCTAATTCTCATCGATCCATTTCTTCTTCATAGTAATTTCTAGCAGTTGAACTCCACTTCTTGTTGTGATGGTTTAGAATAGTTCTTCTTTAGGCTGTTTTCGAAGCCTTTAAGGAAAATAGAACATGCGATACATAAGCTTGAACACGGGTTGCATTTTTGTATAATGGTGTCTCAATAATTACATGATTCACAGCTTCAACTGCTAATACTTGTTCTCTTGAGTTATTATCTGTGTCACTTAGTAGGGTACCCTAAGTTCTCCTGACAAATACATCTGCCATCTTACCCATATGAGTCTCCAAATTTTTAATTACAGCTTGCTGGTTCTGAATAATAGCCTATTGATTTTGGAAATTAGTCTCACTTTCAGTAATGAACTAAGTTAATAATTCCTCAATCGACGGCTTTCTATTTTGTTGCTCTTGTTGTTGTTGGAATCCCGACGGTTTTGCTTGAAGATTTCCTCATTGTCCTTGACTTTCATTGTTAGCCCACTAAAAACTTGGATAATTCTTCCATCCCGAATTATATGTGTTGGAGTGGGGGTTGTTCTGTTGCCTCTGAGAATTTTGCATATAATTAACCTCCACAGGCTGGATTACATGCTTGGAGGCTAAATGACATATTTCTGTAGTATGATCTACCCCGCAGCCTTCACAAACCGATTTCGGTTGGTGTACCATTTGACATTCTGAGTAAGGTTGTCTAACTTACTTGTCAATGCTTCCATTTGGGCTGCTAATGATGTAGCCATGTCAACGTTGTGTATTTCTCCTAGTTTCCTTGACACTTTCCTGTCTATTGGCCACATGGATTAATTATCTACAATTCTCTAAAATAGGTTAAAGGTGTTGTCCAATGGAATATCCAATATTGACCCTCCTACTGAAGCATCGGCTATGTTGAGAAATTCAAGTTTCAAGCCTGAATAGAATATGCAGATTTTATAGTTTTAGAAATGTTCAGTTTAGGACACTTCATGAAGTATTCTTTGAATCTCTCCCAAGCTTCTTGATATCTCGAGGTCTTTTTGCTTGAACGTATGGACTTTATTTTTGAGTTGATGGACTCGAGAAGAATTTCAAAGTGAATTTCTGCACCATGTCATTCCACGAACTATGCTCCCAGTGATTAGTGAATTTAGCCAATAGCTCTCCTACTAGTCGAAAGATCAACCAAGTCCTAGATTTAATTTGATTTCATAGACTCCATCACCTTTTTCATTGCATTCATCCACTTTTCCTTTGTAGGGCATGATATAGCTTTTTGTACCAATTTTGGTTCATCATTTTCTGGAAATACTAGGAAGACTTTCCCTCCAATCTCGAAATGACGTTTAGCCATACTTCTTCTGGTACTCTTACAAAGTTAAAGCTTCGATGTGACCCTAGCACTTGGAGATAAGTTGCCTTCACTTGGATCATCGAGCGGAAGTGCTTCCTCTTACACCTTAGTTGATTCATCATGTACAACTCTATCATCTAATTCAAACAAAGGTTATCCCTTTTTAATTTGTCCCCTGCTAGGAAAATCACTCATGAGAAATGTCACATCACGTGACTCTACCTCATTTATAGTCCCATCCTGATTTTCACCTATGAACACATATTCTTTGGATTGGTATGAGTATCTTATAAAGATACACTTCATTGCCTTGCGGACCTAATTTTCCAAACTTGCTTGAAGAATCATGGGTACAGACAACTGATCCCCATAATCTAAGATAACTCAAATAGGGAAATCTACCTGTCCAAAGCTAATACAGTGTAGTAGATACCGATTTTGAGAGAACTTCATTCAGAATACATGTGACAATTTACAAAGCATTTCCCCAATAAGAAATGAGTAAGTTAGCCTGCGCCATCATGGACCTCATCACTTCTAGCAACGTTATATTCTTCCTCTCAGCAACACCATTTTGTTGTAGTGTATAAGGAATAGTTAACGTCTAATGACTCCCTTATCATTACATTGCTCTTTGAACTCTTCAGATAGATATCCATGCCCTTTGTTAGTTCTTAAAACTTTCACCTTTTTATCTACTATTGTTTAAAACATTCTAATACCCCTAACTTATGAGACATAAAAAAGACGTAACTATACCTTGTGAAACCATCTATAAAGATAATGAAATCATAGGCTCCACATCTTGCCCTCACATTTATAGGTTCGCATGTATCTAAATGGACTAACTGCAAAGGAAGTTCGGCTCCCAAAGTTTTACCAAATATTTTTCGTGTTGTTTTTTCGATTAGACAATGTTTACAAGCAGGTAACGAAACATTAGAGATTGAGCCTAGCAAGCTTTCTTTAGCTAACATATTTATTCTCTCTTGCCCAATATGTCCTAATTCCGTACATGTATTAACATTCAAATTTTTAGCAAGAGAAGAGAAAGAACCATTCATAGAAAAACAACTATGAACATAATAGTTATAAGTGTTTGGATCATAATCCAACACCAAAAAGCCACACGATACATGTTGAGGTCCATAAAATACATGTTCTTTACAAATACTAACAGTATTAGCATGAAAGTTCAAATTGAAGTCTTGTTTTAAAAGAAGAACTAGAAAAATTAAGTTCTTTTGTATCTTTAATGCAAATAGAACACCATGAAGGAGAATAGTATGGCCACCGTGCAAACGTAACTTGCACGTACGGATCCTTTTCACCTCAACTCTATCATTATTGTTGATGTATGTCCACTTTGTACTAGCTGAAAATTGACGGAACTCCACAAACGCTTCTCAATCTCATGTTACATGGTTTGTCAGTCATTTTCAATCTACATATGTTAAAATTCAGTTAGCATAACAGTGCTTGAATCATAAATGGCACTAAAAGAAGTATTCATAGGAGCAACATTCTTTAGCTCAAGATATTCCCGAGCAATGTGACCCAACACCTGACAATTGAAGCATTTTAGCTTGCTCTTGTCATTCTTCTTTCCAAACCACTTTGCATTCTTGTTGCGTTTGTGTTTGTTCTTTTTAGGTCCTTGTCCAGTCTCTTTTCCTTTTCATTTCCCGTCATTGATCCAGTTCTTGTTACACTTTAAGCTTTAAGCTTTTGTTGAACTAAACTTAGCTACAAAAGCATGTCCTAGAGATTTGGTCACACCAAGGTGCTCATTCTCTAGTTCTGCATGGAGGTAGCATCAGCAAATGTTTTGATACTATCATTATGAGTCAGATGGACTTTCAAATGTTCCCAATTGTCAGGAAGAGAAAAGATCAAAGCTTGAACTTGTTGCTTATTAGAGAGTATGTGATTAGTTAACTTTAGTTCCCTAATCATAATAGACATGGTCTTCACATGCTATGTGATGTTTTGATTAGGATGTTTATTGTAATTGTCAAACTTAATAGTCAGCTGTCTAAGTCTAGTCAAACAAACATCACCATATTTTCTCTCTCAAATATGTCTAGATGTCATAAGCAGTCGGGAATTGCCCATAGTCACGAATGAGATCGTCCGCCACGAAACATGCCAAAATCGTACGAGCAATAGAATCTTTCTTTTTTCATCTCTTGTAAGTCTCCCGATCATTTCTTTGTTAAGCAGTTTAATCCATCATTGGGTCTTCCATTGCATGTTTAATGCCCTCAAGGCAATCATGTTCCTCAAGCACATATCAAAATTTTATAGAACCAAGTGTCATAGTTACGCTATTCAATTTGTCGCTGTTATGGTAACCTATTATATTTTTAGATACTATGGTTTGTCAAATTTTTAGATATAATCATATAAATGTTCATTTATGCACCCATATCATTTTGCACTCATACTTATCCTAATGTTATTTATAGCAAAATTAATTTCATAGCGCACAATCATAAGTTCTAAGTCATAATTACTCAAATTATTGAGCCCTTAGAACTCCCACTCAATTAAACAATTAAGCATATAGTAAGTAAGACATCTTGAATAAATGTAATAAACATAAAACCAATGTTTGAAAAATCGACCCGGCCATCGATCCAAAAAAAGAAAGAAAGGATCAAAAATCAAAAGGTTGAACCGGGATCAAACTGATGATTTTTAAAAAATAAAAAATATACATTTACAAAAAAAATAGACATTTAAAAATTTGAAAAAATATAAATTTACATAGGTTGAACAGGGATAGAATCCAAATCGAATAGATGATTTAAAAAAAAAAATATATATATATATATATATAAAAGCCTAACCAGATTGGTTTTGGTCCCGGTTCTCTATTTTTCCGGTTGAACTAGCCAGGCCAGGTCGGGTTTATATACATATAGCAAAATGTCAAATATGTGCATGTGATCTAAATAAACTTCTCTATTGAACTACTAGATATGAAAAGAGCATCGTATTGATTTTGTTCGACAATCTGAACTAACAATACATAGATAAATTGATTATACAATTCTCATTTTTTTTAATTTCATTTTCTCATCAAAATCCTTATCAGAAATCTATAGCTAGAGGTGGTGAATGATCCAGAACTTAAATAACTCTATCATGTCATGTTTAGGAAGAGTTCTCGTTACATGATACATACTCTCCACTTCATGTATAGGCTATCCCAAGTGTATCACTTTTCAACGCATTACTTCGACATACTTTGTATTGTATCAGGTTATATCATGGATCAATTTCAAAGTTTTGATAAGCACATAACTTTTCAACAAGTTCCACAACTCGTGCTTTACCACCATCTCTTGTAAGGATACTAAAAGTGCACATTGATCCAATGATATCTAATCAAGCCCAAAGATTGAAAACTAGTTACAATAGATCGCATAACCTAATCGAAACCCACACAACTCCTGAACCTATATAAGATTCTGATAATCATCTTCACATATTCTTTTAGAAATTTTTATACTCATTTACAAGCTCATAGTTTTTAACTTATACATTTTAATATTAAAGACATGATTGCAGATTATACGTGATAAAGTTTACAGAGACATCACAAATGAAAAAATTGATCAAACGGTTGAGAAGTTTGACCCAATCACATCTAGATCGCAATTGGCATGCCAACTATTCAAACGCGAAGTTGATCGAAGTGTATGATACCGATTTTGACTTGTTACACGTACTGTAAGACGAGATGAAAGTTGAAGGGCAATGTGATACCCACCCTAGGGTTGTTTGAAACAGTTTTAATTGTGTATTGTTATGACTGTTCTGAATAGTTTAATTGGGCATATTTAGTTTTATGTTTAGCGGATCTGGTCTAGGAGGCCCAGCATTTTAGACGGCTCTAGCTCTTGTTGATAGAGTTTTTTTTTATGAATATAAATATTGTGAAACGTAATTTTATGAAATATGTATTTAAGCCCCGTTTGAATTTCATTATTTGGGGGAAAATTCATTTTACTAGAATGCATTTGTGGGAAAAAAACAAAAGAATTCAATGTATTGTGTCAGAGCACAGATTCATTTCATATGACCGTTGCATTACACTATCGATTTTGCCCTCAATTCAATTTGCAAATGTACACAACACCCCTCAACCAATTTACCCTACAGGAGGAAAGGCACCACTCAAAGGAAGAAGGCACCGCTGCTGGGAAAGTATAACCGGTGCGATCCATTGAAAATATATAGTGAAAAAATTTGCCACTAGCCGACCAACGCCAAACGTCTTTGTTGACGAAAAATTAAATGTTGTATTTGAACCACCAACTAAAGCTCTGCCCGCCCCAACAATCATATTTCTCTTCAAACCATATTTACCTTCTATGTAGAACGATGGGTCCTAGTGGAACTGTTACCCTGATGACACGGTAAGATATTCCCTGTTTGCATCTTTTCGGCCGAATGACTATGTGCAGATGTTCTTACAATTAACGGACGAAATCGCCATTTTTGCTCCTTCTATTTCTCTTCCGTCCAAATGTCGAGTAACTCTTGAACCCATTTTTTCCCTTGCATCGTTACCCAGTTGGAGGCCGAGACTCGTTGAATCATACTTCTTCCAACCCTCACGAGCCTCAGCTAGTGGTACGTAAGTGGGCAAAATGGAACCCAATAGAGCACAAAGTGTTTATCAAACATGTGAACTTGTCATTGTCGAAGACCATAGCAAGGCAAATGCTTTTCCTTGAAAGGATGGGCTCGTATCGCAGACCTGTTCAACGACTCAATGGGAAAGAGTTGGACTACATCCCGGATGAAGAACTATTTGAATAAACCGTGAATAGAACACAAACACCTTCTCGAGTTACTACAATGCACTAGAATTGAGTACCGCTCGGGTACTAGAAGAATTCACGCCCTGGACCATTGATGGGAAGCAAAAATTAAGGTATTTTCTTTTTTTATACAAGTTCGCCTGCAGTTGTTCGAGATGGAAATTGTGGGTTGTGATTATGTTGGTTGTGTTAGTATTGGTGGTCGAAATGCTTTGCAAATGGATTGAAATATAAAAATTTCTGGATTTTTGTTCATGTCTTCACTTTGTTGTTCTGTCTCGATTATTTGTGCAGTTTTATTTATATTTTTGTAGATTTTTCAGTCTTCGTGGATACGGAACTACTATGAATTTTGTTGATTCTTTGAATTACAGAAATTATTTGGAACGATTTAATGATTTTTTGTGGGTTGTGATTATGTTGGTTGTGTTAGTATTAGTGGTCGAAATGCTTTGCAAATGGATTGAGATATAAATATTCATTTCATTCGAATTTGCAATTAGTGTGATAATCAGGATTGATGTGCCCAAAATCATAGAGGCAACATAACTGAAAATGGTTGAATAACATAGTTAGGCTGTTTGGAATTTCATTTCAAGATGTAAATTTGGGATCGTTTGGACTTCACACGACGTGTCCACGATTTAAAACAGTTAATCGATGTAAACTCTAAGACAATCTCTTCTACTCTACATATCTTGTTAATTGAGATTTGAACAACATGATGTACGTTGTTACATATACTCAACTTGATAGTTGTGCTTGTAGTTGAATACTGATCTTGTTCATAGGAAGTAGTGAAATATATATTTCGATACCTTAGAAGGATAGTTGATTACATGCATCGATATCAAGCATCAAATTTGCAAGTGGCTAGCTAAAATAATGCTTACTTGTGAAGCAACTTACTCTTCTTATGTGTTTTTGTTAGTAGTTGAAAGTTTAAATTTACCTATATATTTTATGTTTGAAATTTGGGACTTTTCTACTACCTGTTACTAACTGTTTACCTATCTTGTTCGTGCAGGAAAACCTAAAATACGCGAAGTATAAAAACTTTGACTATAGTGAGATATATGACACATATGGGAAATTGTTCGGTAACACCGGTGACTCAACGAAATATGCGGTGTCCTCAATAAAGTTGTCGCAACGTGGTTTTGACTTTAACATAGATAGCGATAGAGAGTACGGAGGCGACAAGATGTCCATCAACGCGGAGGCAACTGATTCTAGTGGCAGTCCAGTAGAAGGTAGAGCTGCCTCGTCGATGAATATATCTGGGAACCGTAGTGGGGATTAAAGGAAATGCAAACACAGGAAACAGAGAGGAAAGAAGAAAATGTACGGTGCCCGAGAGAATTCAGCGTCCCTTGAGCAAATGGTCAGTGTTGGAACGGATCTTGCCTCCATCATGAGATCGTATCAAAAGGGTGTAATGTGAGTCATCGAGTGCGTTGAGGAACTTCTGTTCTCTGGGCATGTACAGGAATGTGACGAGCTCCACCTCTTTGCACTGTGGTTCTTACGGGACAAAGAAAATTGGAACCCGTACTCCGATGCCAAGACACCTTACTTGCGGTTTAAGTTCGTGGAGTACTGCTTCGAGAGGGACAAGATGTCGCTACTGCATAAGGTGTGAGCACTCCGTTTGTTGTGATGATCAGCGTTGCATTTGTTTTCCCTTAATCCACATTCTTAATGAGTATTGGACATTTGTGTGATTTTTCCTTTACTCGTACGGGTTTTATAAGGTTGTAATATGTACGTGATGTTATTTCCATATTCGTTTTCATGACGCTGACATTCATTTATAGTGCCGTACAAAAATTTATTTTATTTCAGGGAATATTTTCTCAAAAATATTGGTTGAAAATGTACATTGTTGTATGTAACGATATCAAGGCAATATAAATTTTCAGATCTCTATCATTATAAGTGGCTAATTAATAAAATAGCACAGATATTGTATGGAATATAGATATTGCAGGGAATATATTCCGTGCATCTTGATTTTCACATGCAACCTGCTATGAGAAGAGATTTCAAAAAGGACATGTGATTGACATTGTAACATCTTCTTTCCTTCACGATATCACTCCCTCTTCGAGTTATAAGTACCAAAAGCAAACGTAAGTCATGGCACTCTACATAGGGTATAATCCTATCGAACACTCTTGAATCCTCCAAGCACCTTTGTTAAGCCTGAAATTGGGAAAATAAATTGAAAGCAATGTTTGTGTTCGCTACACCACATAAAGTAGTTCGAACAGATGTCGGACAATTTTGATGAGCACTATCTTTAGAAACAGATTACAATGTTGAATCAATGTCTGATTCCTCATCGAGTTCTGATGAAGATTTGATGCAGCAGCTAGAGGATGACATAAACACGTGGCTCCAGTATTGTAGAATAGTCGATCACATTGTTCGCGATTACTTGGCATTGAATAGAGCACGTCGATATTTATTCCCAACATCGCGATGTGGCCACATTTTTATGCTACAAAATACGCATGTTTATCCACAAACGTGTTTTCAGGAATTTAGGATGTGTGCTCCGATTTTTATGTACTTCACGCACATCCTTCGTGATCAGTACAACATTTCCCGCAGTGTTAACATTGACATATACGAACAAGTGGGAATGTTTTTGTGTATACTAGCACACGACAAAGGTTATCTCCAAGTGCAAACGCTGTTCAATCATTTGTTGCAGACCATCTGTCATTATTTCAAGACAATTCTGCGTGTTTGTGTGGCGTTCGCAGCGGACATGATTAAACCAGATCCGAGGTACAATGAAGGCGCAGCTCACCATCATCCACCTGTGGAACGATGTCCCATATTCCATGTAACGTTTCTTACGTAACTGATGGTTAAACATTGATAGTAGTTATGAAATGAATTATGTTCATATGGTCGACAAATCACAGGATTGCATTGGTGCGATCGACAGAATGCATGTAAGAATTACATTGGAAGGAAGGGGATACCGAAACAGAATGTACTGGCCACATGTGATTTCAATCTTTGTTTTATGTTTGTACTGTCGGAAACTACAGGGAACACCCACGACAGTCGCATTTTGGCCAGAGCTGTACATAGTCCGAAAATCAATTTTCCAGAACCCGCGAATGGGAAATATTACCCGGTTGACTTCGGGTTCGCACATAGGCCTGGTTTTATGGTTCCATATAAAGACTCTGATATCAGATATCATTTTTAAGAATTCGGACATGCAAGGGATGAACAACGCTATTGGGTTCGAAATGCACGAGAGCGACTTAATTTTCATTACTCCTCATGCCGTAACGTTATTGAGCGTGCCTTCGGTGTTTGGAAACAGAGGTGGAAGATCATTGATCTAATGCCTGCTTACAGTATGAGAGCGCAAACATCTATGGTCATGGCCACAATGGGTATACATAACTTCTTGAGGAGAAACGGTCGGCTAGATGAGGGTTTTCGTAGAGCAGCCACAATGGGTATACATAACTTTCTTCGGAGAAACGGTCGGCGAGATGAGGGTTTTCGTAGAGCCGAAGAAGTAGATGACGAAGACGTCGAGATAGATCCACCAGATGAAGAAGACGAGATTGTCGCGGAGCTCGATGCAATAGTTGAAGAGGACATGTTGTGCCAGCAATTACGTGATTACATGGCACAGACGTTATGTTAGTGCTTATGGAAGAAGCCGTAGTTGGGTACTTATGTTTGTTTTATTCGTGTTTTACTCTTTGGATGCTGAATTTCCCGAAATAATTTAGAGCTGGAGCTTCATGAAGTTTTTACGAACGAAAATATTTCTTGGTGTAATCCTTCAATTTGTTGACTTTCCAACATAAATTTGCATTAATGAAATGATTTTTTTGGTGCATAATCAATTATATGACTTTTCAACACTAATCAATGCACCTACAATTTTAACCATGCTGATTATCACATGCCGACCCCTACTACAAATATCAAAGGCAAAATTGAAGGGCATTCTTAGGATTTCTTAAATAATGCCACCAGCTTTTTAGACAAACAACCTATTGGAAAGACCCCTGTCAGATGAGTATGACATTATCAAGGACACTGGGGCTCACACGTAATGCAAATTCATGTTCAAAAAAGAGAAAAAAAAATGTGTGTCAAACGGATCTAAATAGTAGATGCCATTGGCATACTTTTCATTTTGTAAAGCATAGAAATACTATACAATCATTTTAATCAAAACCATGTTTGAATCCCTACCCATCAAATATCTGAATAATGCAAATCTAATAACGAAAAGGGAGCAAACCAAATTTTAAATAACTAGGGAATTCCATATAAACTTAATTAGTTCTTGGATAGTCTCAAATATATATAATCTCTAAATTATAAATTGAAGTCGTCATTACTTTTGAATTCTTAGAGAAAGTCAATATTCGAATTTGGATCCAGATGTTATTAAACCACCAAATTTATTGGTTTGTTTCCTTTTGACCCCTCTCTAGTTTTGTATATTTTAAATGTACGAACGGACACGAAAGATGCGTATTTACACTATGTCATCCAGATATAAATGCAATGGGTAATTATCACAAAACATACTTACCTTTAATTTTTTGACATTTTCACCCTTATTTTTATCTTTTATTGTCTAAAAGGTCATTTTCATTATTTTTCTTAATTAAAAGCTGTGAAATGACGAATATACCATTCAGTTTAAATAAAAAAAAAAAAAAAAACTAATTGCAACCATATTCTAATTTTTATTTTTTTTAAATGCGAACGAGTCTTTAATAAATTATTAAAAGGTTGATTAGCACATGATGTCCCTAAATCTTACTATTATTGTGAAAAGCATCCATAGTTTTCTTTTTCTTTTTTTTTTTGGACATTTTCACCCTTAATTATACCTTTAATTGCGCAAATCATGATTTCTATCTATTTTTATCCAATCTCTCAATAAAAAGTTGTGAAATGACGAATATACACCATATTTAAATAAAATAAATCAATAATTAATTGCAATCATAATCTCAAATTTTTTTAAAAAGTGCAAACAAGTCTCAAATAAATTATTTAAAAACTAGAATTTTTTTTTTAAAAAAAATACAGACGAGTCCTAAATAAATTATGAAAAAAAATTAGAAATTATTTTCTTAAAAAAAGTGCAAATTAGTCTCAAATAAATTATTAAAAAATAATTTTCTTTATTTTTCTCTTTTTTTTATTTAAATATGAAGATATATTCATCCTTTTATAGCTTTTATTGAAACATTGAATGAAAATTGATAGAAATGATGGTTTATGTAATAAAAATGTAATTAAGGGAAAAAATGGCAAAAAAAATAAAATATATGAATATTTTTCTCAATAATAGTGAAATGTATGGACATTATGTACTAATTGACTTTATAATAACTTATTTGGCACTCGTTTGCACTTTTTTTTTAAAAAAGGGACTATGGTTGTAATTAGTTTTTTATTTTTTTTATTTAAATAAAACTGTATATTCGTCATTTCACATCTTTTAATTGAGAAAATAGATGAAAATGACCTTTGTGAAATGAAAGAAATAAGGATGGAAATACCAAAAATTAAAGGTAAAGACGATTTCCACAATAATAGTGAAAAGTAAGGACGTTATGTGTTAACTACCCTAAATGCAATTGTGTCAAACCTACGAATCTCAACTAAATTCACTATAAATTCTAAAATCTAGAACATTAAAATATGTTTTTAATTAACCGGTTTAAACAGCGGACAACAGACAGTTAGAATATCCTATGATTAGTTTGATGCAGTTTTGACTGTAAAGCGAACTTAAACTGTGTTCTAACGATTTTAATTAATTGAGAAAATTAAAATAATAGATTAAAACATGAATACAAGATATAACGTAGTAAACCTCTAATGAAAACATCCAAGTGTCACATGCCATGGGTAAAAATAATTCACCAATTTAATTAAAAAAAAAATACAATGTCTCAATTTTGTAGTTTCGCAAAATTAAGAAAAAAACAATAAAATAAATAAATTTAAGTACAAATCCCTTGTTTTCTTCTTCTTTTGATTTGTTGTAGAACTTGAATCAAACTTTCCAATCGTGACTTTATCATCACCTCACTATTGTACTCGATCGCAACCACCACTCAAATTAAGAATCGCCATTCTTAACTCACGCCAAGAGGTTGATCAATAAATAGGATTGTACATTACGCACTTTGTTCGTTTTCTCCATATACAGTTGAAGAATAAAAATTTCTTTAAATATAATCAACGATGTTTGAGTCTGTATGCCCTTGATGAAAGATAGCAGAATGCACAGCAGTTAGGTCATGGCTTGAACTCAATTTTTCAAAGTTGTAATTCTCATAATTCTGTATTAGTTGCATTATGGTAATAAAAATCCGTTTATGTTTTTAAGCATTAAGACCCTAAAAATCGTAGCCTCAACATTCTGTTGAACATACTTACCATCCAGATAGTTAGAACTTACTACTTATTTAAACGTATATCTTATTTCACGTTTTTGACAAAATTCTTAACATTTAAGAATCAAACCATATATTAAGCCAATAAAAAATAATAAGTAGAAATATGGCATATATTTTTCCAACAATCACGTCCCTAGTTTTGTATCTTGTGCTGAAGAAGATGCAGATTTCCTACACTCGAGAACTTTCACAGTTCATATAGCAAAATCAAAAAGTGAAGAAGATATGTTTGTACATCGCCGTTTACGACCTAGACTTGCATATTGAAGAATCCATGAAGCAGAAGCTTTTAACCAAATGAGATTAGGTGAGGAAATCTTGTTCGATATTTATCAAATTTTCCAAAGAAAATTCATCTCTTTTATCCAAAACTTTATGTTTCAATGCTCAAATAGGAGTAAGATGAGAAATGACTATTTGGAAATAAGATATTAAATTTGCATACCTCCTCGATTTTTCACTTATGCCTATAGATTTCTATTGAGGCCTCAAGGGTAAATGAGTCATTTATGCTTATTTCAAGTGGTGATCGCTGATTAACGGGCTAATAACTGAATATGTTATCAATTCACGTTTTATTCACCAATATAGTCCTCAGGCTTTTAAAAAAATATATTGGCCCGTCTTTTATGTTCAATATCGTTCATGAGGCTTCATGCTATTAATGTATATTAGCCTTTATTTTGAGTTCGCGTATATTTTGACTCTCCAAAATGCTCGTTGAGATACATACTCGTTTATGATTCTTTGTAAATCTTGGTTCAATCGATCTAATCCCATTAACGTAATAAATCGATGTCAAGTTGGCCCATTTAGAAATGGGTGCATGCATGCCACGTGGTCTATATGGATAACATGCAATTTCTTCAACCTATGGCCCAAAGTATATTAACAAATTGGGCTCACTCTCAAATCTGTTACCTTTACCAAGGCTATTAAAGCCTATGTAATTAAAGCCCAAACAACTAGGAATTAGATACAAACATTCTCAGTCCAAGTGGAACTCTTCTGTCCAAAATTTGCTACGCAATTTGCTGTCCACCAAATAATGATTAACAAGTATTTTACATTAAAGTGTTACCTAATTTTAAGCACAAATGATGGTGAGAGAAAAATTGAATATTGATATATAAAATTGTGATTTTTATGGAATAGTACAAAAAATTTCTCTAGAATATGTTAATTTAAAATAATGTGTCAATCATTCATTGGTCAAGACAATTGTATAAATAAAATCTAGTTTTATTAAAAAGTGTAAATGATACGGAAAACAAAAGTAACAATATAAGCGTTTTTTTTTTTTTTCAAATATATGTGTGTAAATTAGTTCTTCTTAACGAGAAACGATATAATTTCTTCTTGAATATTGATATACAAAAATTTTCGTATACTTTAAAAAAATAATTAAATATTATTCCAAAGTATTAAGATAATATATAATTCTGCTTCTTCAAGAACATAGATATAATATTCTTTAGAAATATTGTCTTAGGTTGAGTTTCTTTAAAAACAATACAACACAACATATTTTGAGAAAAAAATATGCTTATTTATAAATCTAGCACAATAATCATCAAGAATATTGATATATAAAATTGTGATTTTTATGGAATAGTACAAAACATTTCTCTAGAATATTCTTAAGTTGTGGATTAAAATCTAGATTTTTATCAAAGTCACACATTTCATCAACTTTTACCGAAATTTGTTAAAAATTTGATTTTAATCCCCATCAAACTTGGACTAAGTATAAAATTATGCTTTCTTGAGTAGAAACAACCTAATATTCATATGTAAACTTTGCTTTTTGAGGAAAAATATTATAATATTCATATAAATATTCTTTTGAAACATTGAATTGACATTTTTCAAATTGATAATACAATATTCTTCTTGAAACATCTGTAAGAAGTAATAAATCTTTCAGTCAAATTTAGTTCACACATATATCATTATCTATCAATATCTTAATTAATGCAGATGGAAAAGAAGATGGAGAGAATGAACTTGGCGTATTCTGAGCATTCAATTACTTTTTCAATTTTCAATAGTTTGATCATTTGATTTAGGATTATACGGCTTCACTTNGGAAAATCCAAACCAAACAGGTCCTGATGTAAACTTTGCTTTTTGAGGAAAAATATTATAATATTCATATAAATATTCTTTTGAAACATTGAATTGACATTTTTCAAAGTGATAATACAATATTCTTCTTGAAGCATCTGTAAGAAGTAATAAATTTTTTATTCAAATTTAGTTCACACATATATCATTATATATCAATATCTTAATTAATGCAGATGGAACAGAAGATAGAGAGAATGACCTTGGCGTATTCTGAGCATTCAATT
>CAIGRR010152554.1:0-14770 GCA_903798365.1 Fraxinus sp. 1973-6204
CCCCGCCACAAAACCACCACCACCACAACACAACCATCAGATCCACCACCACACAACCGCCAAATCTGCCACCATCACAAAAATCGTCACCACGCAGCTTAACCCATACTCCACTGTCCCCTCCAGCCTCACTCCACTCCAGCCACGCCGTGCCACCACCATCATCAACACCAACGGCGCTTCCACCACCACCACATCACCACCATCCAGTCATCCTCACACCCACAACAGAAAAAAAAAACAAAAAGGGAAAGACGAAGGACTGCAGCGTCGCCGTTCTCAGCAGCGTCGACCGACGCATCTCCTTCGTCACCGATTATCGGAGTTTGAATGGGTCACCGTCGTTGAAGGGAGAGAAGCGATAAAACGCAGATCGGACATAGGACTGCACCAACCTCAAACACCGGACACACCACTGCACTCAACCCCAACCATCGGCGACGACGACGGCGACTGCGGCCTTGGAGAGAGAGAGAGAGAGAGAGAGTGTGTGATGAAATCAGGGTTTTAATATTATTAAATATATAAAATTATTACCTGATTATTGAATAAGTAAACTTTAGACCTGATTTTTAGAAAACAATCTTTAAACACGTGTATTTATGTAATTTCAACTTTAAACTTTGTCACACGAGGGCCAGAACATGTAATTTAATATGATACAAAGTAAAATGATTGTGAATGCGAAGTGCCATCATAATGTTATCTCTTTTTTTTTTTTTTAAACATACATTTTTAAGTGATTATTAATAGTAACCTCTTGAAAAAAATCTCATTTCAAAATTTATATTCAATATTTTAGTCTTGTATCCATATTTACATGCATTTTATCCGAAGTTTAGTGTAAACAATAATTATAAAATATGTTTGTAGACGTCATAACTCTTATATATATATATATATATATATATATATATATGAATACATCGTTTTAACAAAATTGCAATTTTCTTTATTTTTTGTATTTTTCTCTTATTATTATTATTTTTTAGTTTTATAACAACATTAAATATATTACTTAAAAGTAATTTAAAAAAATAAATAAAAATCAGACAAATTGTTGTCGTTAATTTATTATTTTCTTGGCGCCACTTGCCTGAATTTACCTATTTACATTAATACATTGAGATAATCTGTTGCGTTTTTTATATCGCAAGTGTACGATATCATAATAAGTAATATAATGGGCATTTGAATCCGGATTTTCGTTCCCACAAGGACTATAGTTTAGTCTTAATCTATTTTTCCTAACTCCTTTTGATAAAATGAAGAATGATAATGTTTGTGAATAGTTTTTCTTGCTTGTGAACTGATGAAAAGTAATAAAAAATTGCAAACTCTGATTTAATAAAGATTCGAATGAGTAATGAATATTAGGGCAAAACAAGTTCATCTAATGATCACCTTAATTCCTAATTCAAGATTCTAAACTAATGTAGTGTTCGGTTGAATTCTTCTATGATATTCAATTTATCCCTGTTGAGTTCTCATTGAATCTATTTAACTAATTTAATTCCATATATCTATGCAAATTACCCTTAGCTAAACGAATTATAGTTCTAAGAATTCCTATAATGACTGCAATAATTAGTGTAGATATCTCTACACATTATACTACTTTACGGGTTTTTTTATACGATCTAAATCTCAAACTCACCTTTCGATTTGTAAGAGACTCACAAAATTATCAAATAATTGATCAGGTAATTTAATGCATTAAACTCATAATAAAACCAACACATGAAAGAATAAACCACCAAGAATATTGAATAAAAGAAATAAAAGTTTTCAAATAGATTACATCGTTCGCCCTAATTTAAAGTTTAACTACTCATAATAAATAAAAGAAAAAACAAAGAGTTGATATTGAGTACATTACCGGGTTTTAAATATAGATGTAGAAAAAGAAATAAAACTTGCACCAAGATCTTCTTATTCCAATCAATGTTTGAAAGCTTGAATCCGTTGATGTTTTCCTCAATTGAATTGTGCTTCTCAATCTCTAGTTGTATCTTTTTTATTTCAATGTGTGAGACTCTTGATTAGTGTCTCCTTAAATCTATTTATACTTCCCTATATGTTCTTGGCCAATTTGGAGTCTTTTTTTGGGCTTCTCGTGGCCCGAATAACAAAAACCTAAGTTGTGCAGCGTAGCGCCTAGGCTCTAGGAATCAGCGCCTAGGTGCCGCGATTTTTGTCCAAGTAGCGTCGGGCGCTGAGTTGATGTTCACTCTGCGTCCGTTTCAATATTTTTGTCATAACTTTTTCTCCCAATATTCGATTAAGGCGATTTAAAATGTTTTGGAAAGATAACTCAATGGGTTACAACTTTGATAGAAATAGCTCTTTTCCAGTTTGAACGTTTATTAGGCCAAAAATGGGTTTCAATCTCCAACTAAAAATTTGGACATCCTTGCACGGTTGAAAATTGATTTGTTTTCTCTCCTTTTGATCTTTAGTTGTATCCATTTGATCCTTAGCATTCTTGAATCTTCATCGTGAGTTTCGACACAACTTTTGAATATTTTCACTTTAGCCTCCAAACTTTGAATCTTGTCATTTTCGCTCATTTCTTTCAATTTCACATTCATTCACCGATTTTACCTAATAAAACATTATATAATAAATTAAGCTATAATTTCATTTAAAGAATTGGAACCACAAAATACACTTATCATGATCTAGTGACTGAGTTTCCTTCATGGCAATCGTGATGCATCTCGCCAAAATCTTGGACCAAGTTCAAGCATATACGTCTCCATCTCTCTCTTTCGCTCATTTCTCTCCATATATTCAATTTATTATACACAGATTTGTCAACTGTGCCCATCACCGAAATCTGTAGAGCAGAAGAATAATCAACAATGGCTTCCAACCCGGATTTGGATGTTCCGGACCAACCCGGTCTTGAATTAGCCCAATTCGCTGCAGGGTGTTTCTGGGGAGTGGAATTGGCGTTCCAGAGAGTGGAGGGAGTGGTGAAAACTGAGGTGGGCTATTCTCAGGGCCATTTTGACAACCCGGATTACAAAATTGTGTGTACTGGTACTACCAACCACGCTGAAGTGGTTCGTATCCATTTTGATCCGACTGTTTGCCCTTATACGAATCTTTTGTCCCTCTTCTGGGGCCGCCACGACCCCACTACTCTCAATCGCCAGGTACATTATAGTTTCTGGATTTTCGATACTTTATTTGGTGAATTGTTTTCGTCATTTAATTACGGATTTTGATTGTTTCAAAGTGATCAAATTATTGAAACCCTTGCCACAATCTCACTTCCATTTAATTATTTTCTATGAACAGGAAAATTACAGTGAATCCCTATCTCGTATATATTGCAATCCTTTGTATAAGAATGACTTTTCACAGTATGAAGATTTGATCGAGAAAAAAAGAGAAATATTTGGTTATATAAAATATAAAAAATAAAAAACGATAATTTGCATGAAAATTCTTATCTATAATATATTAAATAACATATAATCATTTTTTGAACAATTCTAGCCCTACTATAATTCGATTATTTCAATAATACCTTACTTTTCTTTTTTCAATATGTATATAATTTATTTAACAATTTAGTTACCATCAATGTACATGTACATTTGACAGATTCATTTCACTTATATGCTTTCATTAATGTATGAATTCCCAATTAATTAACATTTACATTCATTTAATTAATATTCATATTCATTTATGCATTTCAATGTTATTAATTCTAATCATAAGTTAATAAGAATTTCACATTCAAAAATGCATTTCATTTTTCACATCTATGTATGCTAATTAACGTTTAGTTTTACTTAATTGGAAAAAAAATAAATGATTTAACATTCATTGTCACGCATATATTCCCTAGTATTAATTCTAAATTAATTAACATTCATGCATATTCAAATATTACTTTTACAACACCTATAAAGCATTTCATAAAAACGTGCAATATACGTTCAACGTTGACTAGTTACATAAAATGTTTTATGGTGGTGTTGGGCCCAACCGCCCCACTTTTGGAGTTTATGAACACTGACTGAGCAGTTGGGACCAACATTTTTTTTTTTTTTTTTGCTTTTTTGAAAAATAAGAATGAAATAAAAGAGTGGTGTGGGCTGCAGACCTGGCTGACCAGAGTCGGCCTGAATGAGTATTGCCTATCTAGCAACAGTAGTGTTAAACATTAGGTGACAACATATCATGTCTTATTAAATGGGTAATAATTCCTTGTTTTTGAATTGAATTTGTAATTTAATGTCATTAGTGTTACCATTTAGAACAGTGTTAAATATCAGTGGTTCTAACTTATAACCCTTGAATGCCAAGCTGACGTGGACTAGCCAAGGATTACAGCCTTAATGGGTACTTAAGAGTGAAATGTGAATGGCTAAGTTTACTTATTTGCATAAACTCCAAGTTCATTGGTGAATAGGCCATATTAGCATGCCAAATTTGGTCATGGTTTCTATAAATTATAAGTGGTGATATATTGTATATAGTGGTGGAGCCAAGCCACACATTTTCCATTGTGGAGTCAAAAAATAAGTTGATTTTTTTTTATAAAAAAAACAACTCTAATATGACGTGAAACACGGAATTCAAGCGAAAATATTAAGAACACAATTTTGGAATTCACCAAATTAAAGAAAAAATAATTAAAGAAATTTTATTAATGTAAAGTAATAAAAAACAATGAATTAACATTTTATTTATAAGGGTTTACATGAAAACCTAGTTTAAACAAATTAAAATTGCAAATGATTCGAAATAAACTAAATGATAAAATAGCACTAAACTTTAAAAGCAGTTGTCGAGTCCTAAACGAACTCGGATGGCCAAAATCCATCGTATGTCACAGTATAGCAGTGAGTTCTACTCGTCTCGTCATTTTCTTTCCGAAATGGTATTACAAGACTAAATCAGAGCTCAACTGTTACTGTTGCCTTTTTCCTTTTCGGCCCAATTCTTCTTCAATCCATTCAACCATCTATTCTACGACATAATATTAATGAAAATAGGTCAATACATTTCTACAATTGCTATCTATGTTTTCATACTTCAAAATAGTCGTATAATTACATCGTTATCAATATTTACTCTCTTGCGATAGAGATAAGCTTAACATGATACTAATTGGTATCATAGTGGCCTTCCGAATAAACTTGGTGTTAGCTATGTGAATCTTTTGTCTCCATTGCGTTAGACAAGATTTAATTTAACTATACATACACTTTGCTTCTGGTTGACACATATTTTTAAGCGTTGATATCTCTTTTTTTTTTCTTTTTCTTTTTTACAGGTCGAATTATTTAAAATTTCCTGTCTTATTCCCTGATCTGCTATTAGATTTTTATTTGCGTGGATTCTGAAATTTGACTCTGAGGAAAACTTAAACTCGCTCAATTTGTTTGGTGCTGCTGCAACCAGTTGTAGTATCAGGACAACAGTTTCGAGTGTATATTTAGTACCTGGATCAATTGCACCTCACTTCCTTTGTGAAAATTAATTTGCAACTTCATTATCCTGGAATCATGAAATTGACATTGCTAAAGTTCAAGGAAATAACATGTGCTATACACTGTCTTGGATTAATTTTAGTGTTAACACCCTGTGTGCGTAGGTGCAGGGGTTCCCGCTTCCTTACTGTTTTATTGATATTAGTAAGAGATTACAATAGGGAGGGGACAAAACCATGTTTTGTATTAGACTCCCATCACCCATGATAATTAGGCTTGTAAACTGAATCTCGCGTATGTTATTTATTATATCAGCAATCATTATCAACACTTACTCGACAACAAAAGGGGGAACGTAGAGCCTTAACCATAAGAATAGTTTTAACACAATAAGATGTTGAGATATCTTTGTTTCATATGTATTTTTATGTAGATAGGCTTAGTGGGGGAAGTGAATTACCAAGTTAAATGCATTTTTTTCACAGGGAAATGATGTGGGGACACAGTACCGATCAGGAATATACTACTACAATGAGATGCAGGCTCAGTTAGCTCGTGAATCATTGGAAGCAAAGCAGAATGAATTCCCGAATACGAAGATTGTCACCGAAATTCTTCCTGCAAAGAAATTTTATCGAGCAGAAGAGTACCACCAGCAATACCTGGAGAAGGGTGGAGGCCAAGGTCTAAAACAGTCAGCTGCTAAAGGCTGCAATGACCCAATCAGATGCTATGGTTGATGCCAGAAGCAAGCAAGGACATCCCATTCCTAAGTTCTTCAATGAAATATGTCTAGTTTATGGTATATTCTAATTCCGTATATCGTGATATGAGAATTATACTTTGGATTTCTAATAATGTGTCTGTCGTACATTTTATGTTTATGCTGGTGGTTTGAGCGCTGATAGTCAGTGACTCAGTGTAACAGATTGTGATAATGAATGTATGCTGCAAACGTCATATTTGAAGTTTCCCCATGACATGGGTGATTTGTTCTAGAAATTCTATGAATTATACTTAAATTGTTGCATTGACAACTATATCACGATAATATGGAAAATAAACACATTGAAAGCTAACTATGGAACATATCAGCCTACTCTTTTAGCCCATCAGCCTACTGTCTACATATCTTCGTATCAGCTTCATCGGATATCCATGAGCTGATCAAATTTACTCATCAGTCCCATCAAACACGTGAGCTTATCAGCTTACAGTTTAGATCATCAGTCTATATAGCTCATCAACTTATCCTTGTACTCGTCAAACTAGTTGCGAATTGATCAGCTTCAAAAGCCTTATCGAGAGGGAGCTCGTTAACTATATGTGATGCAGGAGCAAGAGTCCATTTTTTCCAAGCCCTTTTGGACTCTCATATTGTACCTCTTCTAGACGAAGGATTGTCTCTTATTGGGAATTTCGCAAGTAACTTCTGGTTTCTATGCATTAACGTCAAATTTCTTCAGTGGTCAATGTGAGATAATCTTCAATTGCTGTTATTGTCAATGTTGATATACAAAAGAACACAAGTCTAAGGAGACACTGAGGTTGCCTAGGTGAGGCCTTCCGACGCTCTCGCCAGCCTAACATTATACATATAATACACAGAGAGTTATCAGTCTGGTTTATATAATATAAAGTGAATCGTATGGTTTTTCAGAGGCTATTACATTTCATTTGCAAGATTTTCTGAAGGCTGTTTTGATGTGCATAAAGGTAAGTGTTTGTTTTTCATACACGATCGATAAAATAACTCAATAGATAAGCTTTGACTACGATACTGTGGGGTTGGGTTGGGTGGGGTGGGGGCACCAAGAACATCATACATAATTCTTCACTCAACAAACAGAAACCAAAATCACTGGTATTTCAAACTATACCCACTCTTTTTTTTTCACAACGGAGAAGGAAAAGGTTTCAGGTCATGATTTGAAATTCCAAGAGCAAAATACACACCTCATAATCATAAATTAGATACTTTCCTAGTTCCTATTGCTTTCTTACCTCCAATTAACAAATTGCACGACAATAGCACAGAAACGAATAGATTTACACTGCTCGTATTCTATCCAGCCAATCCACACTCTTGCGTGCTTTCTCGAGCTGAAGATCAATACTCTTCCGAGACTTTTCATGATATTCTACACTCCTCCGAGATCTTTCTCCATGGTCAGAATACACCCTTAACTTGGAAACCTTGTCATCATTATGAAATTTATATTCATAATTCTTTAGTTTTTCTGGCCTATCAGTGCTCCGTCTGGGTTTCTCCCTGCGGTCAGTGCTCTTCCTCGGAGTTTCAAAACAATCCGTACTCCTTCGGGAATGTTCAGGCCGGTCTACGCTTCTCCTTGAAGTGTTCCTCTGGGAGGGTGGTTTTTCGACCGTAGAGACAAACTTCTTTAGGTGCCTAAGATATTCGGGATACAGTTCTAAGTTACAGTGATTTCCTCCCTGGAGCCATAATGGTTCATACTTCTCTTGGCATAGTTCGTAGAGTTGTTTCCCATGAGAACAATCCACAACATCATCAGAAGTGCCCTGTATAAAAATATGGTAAGTAGAAGTGTATAGGGAAAAATATTGAACTTTGGTCGCATATGAATGATGAAACCAACTAAATATCAAAACAAGGAAACATCAAGAACCCTACTGCAAGTAAATAAGTTTACCCGTGTTGAATAATGACAAATCTATATAAATAATATATATGGAAGACGTAGAAGATTCTCGACAATAAAGTGTCCATTGGAGTAAAGATGTTCATGATATCAATAATTGCTCTATATCATTGCAAGAATCAAGTTATACCAAAATCTGTACTTACATGAATAACAAGAACTGGACATTTCACCAATGGGATTTTGTCTATATTCTGCATCACATCAACGAAAAGAAACGTTCAGTCACAGAATGTGCACTTTCCCAATAGAGATGAAATAATCATGAATCAGGAACACACCCATGTGTGAGCAGGGATAGTAAGAATGATATTAGAAAGATATATAACCGGAAAACACATAGAGATCAGTAACCAAGCATTACCTTGTAAATATCAAACCAATAAGAGCGTTTCACAGGATACATGACTCTTAGGCCTGATAGAATAGGACTGTGCAAAATAACAGCTCTTAGACGAGGCAATCGAGCTGCAAGATCTAAAGTAGGGCCACTTCCAACAGATTGACCATAAAGAATGACGTCTTCTTGCTTGGCACCATAACTCTCTTCAAGACACTTATACGCAGCTTCAATGTCTGCATAGGTATTATGCTCACTAGGCTGAAATACAGAAAACATACTAATTTCAGCAGGCGCTCTCAGACAACCTATCACTTAATAAAACAAGGGGACTTCTATTGAAAAGTAAATTCCAATTACCTTTCCTGATGACTGCCCATAACCTGAGTAGTCATACCTGCACAACAAATAAAAACCTATCAAGGAAAGCATCATAAAAACAAATGAACGTTTACTTAATGTATGGTTGGCCTCTATCTTGAACAAGGCAATGATTTTTCATATTTTCTACCCAAAAATATGTTTCAAAATCTGTGCACATCTTAATTAAAAAAAAAGGTAATCACAAATTGCTTGTCATCTGTGAAATATAGAAATAAAATAACAAACTCAAGATATATTACAATACTACTATTTTTACATGCACAAAATAAGAAAAGGGAAATTTACAACTTCCAAACAGAACTTGCATGATTGACAGAGTGTTGAATTGGACCATTAAAACCTTTTCAAGACTACCAAATGCTCAGGGAGTATGGAAAAAGATTACAAGACAACATTGTACACCTGCTTTGAAGCTCAAGCTTCTGATTATATATCTAAGTTTCATTAACTATAGTTTAATTATCTTTAAGTCAAAAAAGGATCAGAATAATTACAAAAGCAGTAGGTTCGACAAATATCTCTGAATTCGTTGTCAACATATCTCTTTTATGAAATAGATGTCAAGTGAGAGAATAGATTTATGCTTGCGTTATTATATCCAAGTTTTGCAATCTAATACAGAAAGTCCATCAATTTCATTGTACTAAACATTCACCACTGGAATTCTAACGTCTAAGATCAACCTTTACTTGTTGCATCAACGATCATAGCTCTTAACCGTAATTTCTTTTCATTCTTAAATCTGATATATGTTAGCTCCACGTCTCAGTATTCTACAATGTCCATCTAAATTGTAATCATGACTAAAATTCATTTACGGTAATTTTCTACAAAATTCTTTACGGACCCACAAGCGAACAATTTGCACACATGCTTCAAACTTCTATTTCAACAACTAAATCAATTTTTCAGTCACTTAGCCCTTGTTTGAGACCCATTTTTTCCCATCAAAATGAATTCTTAAATAGTGATTTGACTTCATTTCAACCACATTCTCTAATAAAATAATATTATACACAAATCCAAAACTTTTTTTTATTTTTTAACCACACATTCTTCATCATAACATTATTGCAAAATGCATTTTTTGCAAAAACTAAAAAATGGGCCTCAAACAGCCCCTTAATCTTAAATTAATGAGTTTTTCCACCGCCTAAACGATGATAATCAGTTGTAGGCAGCTATTCCCACTTTCACCATAATTTATGTTTTATGCTATTCACCCTCCCTAGAAATGAATCAATGATGTTGAGAAGGTTTCTGTTTCAGAATATGATAGTGAAATTATTTCATAGCATTTTAACCTGAACGGCATTCAGTATAGGCTTTTTAGAGAAGGACGAGATACTTCAATCATGACATTGTAGAGTTGCAAAATTAGTCTCGTGAATCGGATCAATTTGTGTTTCTAATGGTTGAGATAGTATTCCTAATTCAAGAGATTTTAATCTAGAATAGACACTTCTATTACGCATAACCCAATTTCTCATAAATTTGATGCATAACCCAATTTATCATAAATTTGAGATCAACTACATGATTTCTTTTTCATCACTTCTTACGTTTCATTGCTAGATCTACTAGGAGATCGAAAGCAAATAGGTCCTTAGCATCCATTATGATAGTTTCCAATTTGTAATTTTGATAAGTGCCTTATTGTTAGGAATCTTTCACAAATAATTAGGTCTAGGTTGTATAATTGAAGAATAATGTAATCTAGCACTAGTGCTAGAACTTTCAATCAGGTAACTTTATGTAATATGCTTAATGAAATATCTAATTAAGTGGTTCACTCAATTGTACATCTCGTTTAACTCTACATTAGTGTCATTTAAACTCGTGTTTAACACGAGTGGTGTTAAATAACATTAATCATAATTCTTCTTGTCTCTACTTTCTTTCTCCCTCTCTTTAGTATTCTACGTCTCTGGTATCCTCGATTTGCAAGCACATTTAATTTGGCATTCTCTTTTCAACTGAAGGGTTTATCTCGTTTACACACTAGTATACTTGTATGCCACTTACTCTAAGATCAGCGACACGAGGCAACAATGCCTGAGATTATGCATTTAACACTTACATACCTCTCAACAATCTCAACATATCTGATGGACCTGTGAGACCGAGCATCCTATTTTTCTTCTATTCAGGTAGTTTTCCATGTGTTTCTATATTCTTAAAGGGAAAAAAGCTATGATGCACTGACACGGACATGTGTGTCCGACAAGATACGTGTCGGATACGCCGACACGCGATTTTTAAAAAAAGTACAGACACGACACGTCGATTAAATTCTTAAAATTTCTTCATTTATGTAGTATAAATTTAGTTTTATGCTTGTTATTAATTGTTTTGTTGAAATCTTTTAAACATGAGTACGGATTTGTTACTTGCTAATAATTTTGAATTAATAATATATAATATTTCTAATATAAAAAGAAAAATAATTACGGTAGGGTGTCCGAGAAGTGTCGGTATCAACTCGTGTCCGACACGTGTCGGACACGGACACGCTACCCTAATTGAANATAAAAAGAAAAATAATTACGGTAGGGTGTCCGAGAAGTGTCGGTATCAACTCGTGTCCGACACGTGTCGGACACGGACACGCTACCCTAATTGAAGTGTCCGTGCTACAAAGGAAAAAAGTAAGCAATATCTTTACATTTTCCCAACACATGGTCAATGGTCACCTAAATTAGCTTGTTAGACTAAATTGACTCTTGACTTATCAAACTTCTCTCACAATTAATAGAGCGAAGTTACGTGTCAAAACTGGTCGCCTCCATTTGCAAGTTCAAATTGTGTGGGATGGAGGGATCATGGGGCTCATCTTACTTCATCTGCGAGGGACTAGGGTACGTCCAGCTCTTTGCTAGTTCTCTTCTCTAATTTCAGATTCATTTCTTTATAGTTTTAGGGTTTACTTGTGTTTAAAGAGAACCGAGGCACATACCTGGTGCTGCTGGTGCGCTTCAATAAGTCAAGATACAAGTTTTCACAAATAACACTTGAAGCATCTGCTTTGAGGCTCTAAATGATAGCCTGGCATGAGGCACATCTCAAGGAATAAGCTGGCAACATTCTAAGCGAACATATTCATAATTCATGTGAAGTTAAAAGTCCATTGTCCACAATCTTCCTCGTAACACACAACATAAAATAATCATACCCCAAAACCACCAAAGAACATCACTTTCCAACCATACTATAAGATTCAAACACTTTGTATCCTCCACACCAGCAAACAAATCACAAAATCAGTAAAAGTCAAAACACTATGATTTCATCTCAAAATTACCCCTATATCTCCCCATGAATTAGTCTCCAAAATTAGATAGAAATACAGATGTATAACACCAAAAACTCCAATGTGTGAAACCATCATAAAAAAACAATTTTATTTTATTTTATTTTTAAAAAAGGCAATTTTCTATCACAATATCCCCGGCAAATGGTACCCATATAATCCAACCAGGTCAAAACTAATTAAACATATATTACATAAACATCTATAGATGCATACATAGCATACTCTTTTATGTAATTATAATCTTCATTTACCTGGAATTATCAGTACAGACATAAAACTAGATTTTCAAACCAATTCAAATCAATTTCACCACAAGTTATAAGAAAAAATCCCAAAAAAGTTAACTGATGTAACAAGAAAACAAAGAACCCATCAAAAGATATCCAAGAATCAGCTCGAATTCACCCACAAAACATAAACTTAAAAATTCAAATAGCTCACAACCAAAAACCCTTTGTCCAAAATTCCAACTATATTCACACAGAAAGCAAGTTAAATTACCCCATGAGGTTGACTCTCAAGTGGATGCTGAGCTCTATAAATAGCTCATACATCTGCCCAATATCCGCCGCGTTGCCGTGGGAGTAAAGCAGTGTGGAGGCAGCCATGGGGTAGCGTATGTACATGGCCACAATTTCCGTGCCCCTCCGCGTCGGCAGCTTTAAAACGTCGACGTTTTCACGGTGCGTGAAATTGTCTAGCAGCAGCAGCCCAGTTGTCTCGTCTGTAATTAGCTTGTAACTTGGTGGGCTCGGTGGAAAAAATGCTAGCTTTGCTGCCATTGATGACGTCACCCCTCCCATCTCTCTCTCTCTCTCTCTCTACTGGTTTTGCTTCTGGGTCATTAAACTGTATCGATTAATGTGTGTGTGGCCGTGTGTGAATTGAGAAAACTGAAAGAAGAAAGAAGATGCAGGTAGAGAGAGCTGTTCGGTAATTTATTAGTAATTTATTATGCACAAGTCATATTTCATTTTATTTCTAAGTATATATACTAATTTGTAAGATAAATTGAATAATAAATAAAATTGTATGTCAAATAATAATAATAATAACCATGCTACAAGAACATGGGGATGACCGAACACGCTTCAGGGATCGGACATTATTTTCTTCACGCGGGATCCACGCACAATGTGGGGGTCATCACCCGAGCTATATCGAGTAAAGTGGCTTTACTCTAATAAAAATGAGAAGAAGAACAAGAATCAAGAGAAAAATTGAACGGTGGATGTATTAATTTAGAGAATGAGATGTAAAAAAATTTAATTTTAGAATTATGTTGAAAATAATTATATATTTAATTGATGTGACATTCCTCATAGTCCATTTGACCCCCCAAGTTAGGCTCGACATTACTTGGATATATGATTGAGTCAAGCCAAATGAAAGTTAATGTTGAGGGCATGATAGTCTAAAAAATGTCCCTTCATGCAAAGAAAACAATTAACTTCCAATCAATTTTCCTGTGCCAAACATAAAAGATAAGAAAGCCAGTGAGCAATAATTGCCTTTAAACACAATAATTTGAATAATGTAAAATGTGTAATGACTATAGTGTGTCACTATCACTTTTTTCAATCAATTAAAAATCACCTCAAGTTTATGACTAATGTTATTTGCAAGCTATACATCGTCTATCAACATCTATATGATAGTGGAATAACGATCACATTCTGTAATAAATTCGGTGATGTTACATTTATAGATTTGCCATTTTAAATTCTACATATAAGACGACAAATCAATTAAAATTATCTAAATGTCACACACTGCTTATCGGATAGATGAATGACATTACTCATAAATTTGGTGCTTTTTAATTAATTGAAGAATGTTAAATCGCCTCACTACCCTATGAGCTGTTTTCCGGCAAACACAATTTACAAAAATCGTTATTCCACATTTATAAAATAACATGCGATTATCTTACTACCAAATAGAGATGTATAAATATTGTTTACATATGACGTCACTCTTTATTCTAGTGCAAATACTTACTTTAATTCTAGTTGTCTAATTTAAAGGAAATGGAAGAAATTCTTACTAGTTATTAAGTTAAAAATGTCTGAGTTCAAGATATACGTAAATTATGAATCAATTGAAAGATTTAGCCCATGGAGATTAAAATCAAAATTTCAGTAGATTTTGATAAAAATATGGTTGAAAACTTGTGAATCTCGTAAGATGTGTGGTTAAAATTAATTGTGTAACTTTTAATTTTAATCTAGATCAAACAGAGACTTGATAAATCTAATCATCTTCGTTTTCAAGCTGCAGTTTTTCAACTCTAAGTCTCTAAAACTTATGATTAAGGGTAAATATCAAGTTACCTAAGTATAAGAATATTAAAGTTGGAATTAGTTCAAAAAAGTAATTTTATTTCTTTAAAGGTCAAAACACAGTAGCCTACTCATAAGTGGTCAAAATTAATACACAAACCAAAGATTCGTAAGCATATTATGGGTCGGTTCTGAGGGCAAAAGTTGGACACTGCAAATGAATGTGGGTTCATGTGTCTTGTTAGTATGTTTGTCCCACCCTACCCTAATTTTAAGGGAAGGGAAAAAAATAAAAAATAAGGTGTATACTTTAC
>CAIGRR010152568.1:0-13317 GCA_903798365.1 Fraxinus sp. 1973-6204
AAATCCGATCCATTTATAGCCATATTCTTACCCTCTATTACGATAGGTGTCCTCTCATTATCTGACACCCCCCTTCGCCCCAGGGATCGGTATCTCTCCCGCCCTGAGGCTCGTCATTTCCTCCGTCATTGGGGCCTTTTCCTCCACCCGCGGATAGTCCTATCTTCATCCTCACCTACTCATCCACTTTCCCTGTCTCAATCTAGGCCATCCTCTCCCGCTCCACAATAACAAAAATGATTCTAATGCACCATCATCTGCCCACAACGGTGTGTGACCTCGATCTCCATTATCCTCTCCATTACTCTCTCCATCACCTCGTCTATCACCCCATCATCTGCTTGATACATCGCCTCGGAGTGCTGCGACCTCATTCTAAAGGTCTGATATATGGCTTCATAGCATTGCAATATCAGGTAGACATACAAATCATCAAAATAGTGACTCTAATCGTATGCAGAGATCCAATGGAGGAGAAAGAGATCTCATCGACGGAGGTGATCCCATTACTGGAGGTGATCGTCGATCAACTGGACTGCGCTCCTACACAAATAATAATATTAAAAATTATTAACTTAATTAAAATAGGCTAACTCATATAAAACACTTGTCAATAAATTATATTCAATTCACATACCCAATCTCGATCCATGATGGAATGAGACATCTGGTCATGTTGAGTATGTAGAATAGCTAATTCACGCACAAAGCCTCGACCCCCCTCCTCCATCGATGGTGTATACTCAGTTAGGACTTCAAACTGACATATTAACATTTCAACTAGTTAACAATCATGCGATGACATTTTGAAATGACATACAATATAAATCGCAAATGTATAATACTTACTCGAGTGTCGTCGAGGAGGGCTGATAATTGTTTGCCAGATGGACATCCGTCTCAGGATGCTCACCATTGATGCATTTGAGGGCAACATGTCCCCTTCACCTTGCAAACCGATTACCAAGAGGAGAACAATCTTATATGCCCAAATATGAAACACAAGCAATTATTATTTATAAATTTAGTATAAAAAATATTTTAATGTTGATTGTATTAAACATTTACCTACACTATCGGGACAATCCATAAGTATCGTACTCAGGCAAGGACCCTTTGGGCTTCAAGTGTGATCTAGTGAAGAAGTGTACAATATCCTTAAAACATCTCCGACCCCACAGATAGTTGTTGAAAGCATCATCTAAATGGAAAAGGTCGGTCGCAGTCTTTTTATGATGACACCTCACCACGCTCTCAAAAATGTAGACCAATCCTGACTTCAATCTATCCATCATCTGGTCGCACTCTCTGATTGTACCAATCAACTACGGTAGAAACACCATCCTCTATCCCTGAAAATACGTCTCGTGCAACCAATTGTTTCTGAGTACTGTCAGTAGCTGCCTCATCACCCATAATTTTCAATCTAGTCATGAGGGCAATCTCAAACATGGAAAAAGTAGCGACCTTGCCCTCGAGGTCGAAGTGGAGGGTATCGCCATCAAATGGCCTAAGCAGCCAATATAGTAATGCACCAATGATCTACCCAGAGTACTGTACTTCTCTCAACTGATACAGGGGCCACTGGAAGGACTGACGTAGGATATCTGCGTGCTGATCATCCATCAACTCCAATGCAGCAGTGAAACTATCAAAGCTACTGTTCCAATTATATTTTCTCGTCATCTTCTTAACTTTACATCAAGATGGTACTTCATCCTACAAAATCTTCAAATATTAGAATATTCAACAAAACTTAAAGGAATAAAATATAATCTCAAAAAGTTAAATGGACCGAATTACAGACAAAGATAAATTAAAGAAAATAATAAAAAAATAAAAAATTAAGAACTAAAAATAATTTTAAATTGGAAAAAAAATATTTGTAATATGAAGAAAACAATTAAGAAATTTTAAAACTATTTTCAAAAAAAATTATAACAAAAAAAAAACTAAACAAAAGGAAATTATGAAAAAAAAAAGTTTAATTTTATCATAAACAGAAAATAATTAAAAATAATTTTAGATGAATTTTTTATATATATAAAATGAAAAAAACAGTTAAAAAGTTTTAAAACTATTTCCAAAAAAACTTATAATAAAAAAAAAATTATGAAAATTAAATAAGGACTATAAATATTATTTAATTAAAATTGAGAAAATTAAATTAATAAAGAATATAAATATTATTTAATTAAAATTAATAAAATATTTTATCATAAAAAGAAAAGAATTAAAAATAATTTTAAATTGAAAAGAAAAAAAAGTGATACAAATAAATAAATAACTGTGAGTTGAGCCGACTATTTTCTCGCCGTAAATGACGAGAAATCACCAATTCTAACGAGAATAAGGTACCAAGCCTCAAAATAAACGCATAAATCACTTTACATAAATAATGAAGAATAAATATTTTACATAACAATTAAATTCACAAATTTTTGAAACATAATGAATAAAAAATCTATCTCATAATTCCCAAAAAAACTAATCTTGTTGAAGATAATTGTCGAGTTGTGTGGTGATCAGCGTTGGGTTGACTGTGAGGATGACTTCTTCGACTGAATTCTGACTGTTAGACTATGTGAGTAATTTTGAAATTTTTTTTTCCTCTCTACTCAAACACTTAATTGAAAATGAGGATATTTTTGGGTTTTGATATTTAACTTAACCTTTTGTGCTTTTAACTGTTTTTTTTAATGGTCAAATGCCATTATGGAAATATGGTTGGATCAACCAGCCATTTCTTTGTATTTCCTTGTCCACTCACAGTCACATTAAAAGCTAGTTGCTAGGGTCCGGCCATAGTATGCAAATCATTGTCGATCATGGCAAACCTGTATGTATATTTTTCGAGTGGTTATATTTTATTTTTGGCGGTATTTTTGTTATTTGAGTAAACGATTCTCAAGTCGATTTGGGCATTATATAAAGACCTATATTTTAGGTCGAATGAGGGAGATTCAATATACGTAACATAAGATCATAGAGAGAAATTACACACCAGAAAAACATCAAGTAAAATTATACAAAGGAATTGATAAGATAGAGGATCAAAGGGAGAACACACAAGATGATAGAGAAGGGAAAGTTATGGTTCCAAGAACTTGACGTGAAAATATGGATTTTTGGTGCAAAATATACATTTTTTTTCTTTAAACCCGATGACATATTTCAAAACTATTTAGTATTTTTCTTTCATTATGATGTGTAACCAAACATCTTTTCTCTTTTTTCTATAAACCCGATGACATATTTCAAAATTCTTTTGTATTTTTCTTTCATTATGATGTGTAACCAAACCATCAGTTGGGACAAATGATGTAACCAAGATTTGCTAAGTTAATTATTTTGTGTATTAAATTTACTTCTTTTTCAATACTCGAATTACTTAATCACTAATTCATGATCTGTAGAATGTAACAAACCAAAAGGCGAGTTATAAACTTAGACCACATGGCAAAATTTGGCAATTGGATAAAATGTAGATGTATACTTTTATTATTGTTGATGTCTTAAATTGAATTCCTAAGTGATTTAATGTGTTTAAGTGATACTCATTCGGATTCACATCGAAATATGGTAAGCTCGACTGGATTAAATTGATTTGAACTCGAGAAGAGTAAATTGATTTAATTAGTAAATTCGACCAAGTACAACTTTAGGAATTAAACTTGAGAGGTGAGATTTATGGTGATAACTACGGTGAAATTGGGTCAATTTAACCATCATATTTGATCATTTAATTGCTTCTTTTTTTTTCCCTTAATTAACATTAGTTTTAGTCAAAACATTGCCATAGATGTTTAATTTCAAATATGAGTTATAAATAATTAGATTTATAATTAAGTAGATAGTCCTTGTGCGAACGATTATAATGTACAATTTACTACTTGTTAATTGATATCGCGTATTACAATTATCAAAACCATAAGTTTTTGGCACCGAATTGGGAACTATTTTTTTATTCAATGTTGATTGAAATTATTTCTTGAATTTTTTTATTTTTTATTTTTTTACCACTAATCTATTTGTTTTGTCTTAGTTTTATTTTTTGTCTAGGAATGAATAAAAGCAAGGGGATTAAAACAAATATGAGATGAGAGATTCTGACATTGATGAAAGAGACATGCTTGTGGGGGATTTTTTTTTAAGCAACTAGCTAATATGGTCGAATATGATGTACCTGCAGAAAATGATGCAGACGACATGTTTTTAAGATATTTTTTCACCATGCAACGAGCTAATATGGAGAGATTTGATGCACTTTCCGAAATTGATTAAGGTGACTTCTCCACGGGACAGCTTCTCCCAAAACGGGAAATTGATGAGGGTGACTCGCCCATGGGACTATTTCTCCAATTAAGGAAATTGATAAGGGTGACTTCTTGACGCAACTTGAAACAAGGAATACAAGCGAAAACCTTAAGAACACAATTTTGGAATCTACCAAATAAAAATATATATATACACTCACGAAATTTTATTAATGTAAGATGATAAAAAAAGATGAATTAACCCTTTATGTATATGAATTTACATGGAAACCTGGTTTAAACAAACTAAATTTGCAAAGAATTCGAAATAAATTAAATAAAAAAAATAACAATAAAACTTTAAAAGCAATTTTCGAGTTCTAAACGAACTCGGTTGGCCAAAATTCATCGTATGTCACCACATAGTGGTGAGTTCTACTCATCTCGTCGTTCTCTTTCTGAAATGACATTATGGGCCCAAACCGGAGTTCTATCGCCACACTTGCACTATCGCCTTTTGGATCTTGCTACATATACATTTGGGGTTATATAATGTCATATGGTACTCTACCATTTGCCAATTTAAAACACGGTTAACTTTTCATCCACCTCATATTATGTAATCCATTGTGTACAATTTTGATGTACAAGTAGCAAAATCCTTGCCTTTTTGGTCTAATTCTTTTTCAATTCAACCATCTGTTCTACATAAGTTCCTTCCACCTTCTAAGAATTCGACCTCAAGTTATAATCTGGATAGAGAGGTACATCATCTTCATGCAACTCGTACATATCTACTACGTTGAATGTACTAGATATACCCATAGAAGATGGTAAATCAATAATGTTGATATTGATGTTAATCCGCTTAAGTTCCTTGAAAGACCCATACTTTCTCGATTTTAGCTTGTTGTAAGTACTGAAGGGAAATCTCTCATTTCTCAGAAACACCATCACTGAGTCTCCTTCCTGAAAATGTTTATCCCATCAATTTGAATCTACTACGACCTTATACTTTGCTTTAGCCTTCTCCAATTTCTGTTTTACTTCATCACAGACTGCTAGCACCTTTTTTGCCAAATGTTCAACAACACTCTTACTATTTCCCATGGGAAACTTCACCAAATCGACAATATGGTAAAGAACCTCTGTATACACAATAGAAAATGGGGACTTGCCTACAACACTATGAACTACGCTGTTGTATGCAAACTCGACCTGAGGTAGTGCAAGGTCCCGCTCAATTTTTTTTTTTTTAATTATGAACCAGAGGACCTGCCTCAAAGGTCCGTAAGCATTTTTGATAGGCTAAACCCAGGGGTGCCTAGGAAAAGGAAGGCTCAACCTCCTCACGTACTTAGAAATAGGCAACAGGAGCCTCTTCAGTTCGAGAGACAAGAAGAACTAGTTTACAATGATGGGCTTCAGATTCCTCTCCCTAGAAATAGACATAAGAGGATATAATGGGCCAGAAGTGAAGCAGGACCTTCCTATCCACCCCCGCAAACTCAATAAATAAAAGATGGGAATTCTGATGAACCACAGAGGTCCTGCGACCTTAACGATTCTGATATCCTCATGATGAACTACTTCACACTCTCCAAAATCCCTAAGTATGACGGAGAGGTGATCCCATGAAGTATCTCAACAACTTCAAGACTAATATGAATTTAAAAGAGCCACCCTAGACATGAAGTGTAAAGCCTTCTACTTGACCCTAAGTAGAAGGGCTGAAATTTGATACACCAAACTACCAGAAGGGAGCATCCGGAGCTGGTCGAATTTCAAACAAACATTTCTTAAGCTCTACGCCACAAGCAAAGAATGAAAATGACCTATCCAACACTTGTGAGATATACGGCAACAGCACAGTGAGTCTCTAAAAATTTTCTTGTCCTGCTTCATCGATGAGTATTGTGTACAAGTGACTGATAGGAAAGCTCTAACAGCACTAAGGGGAGGATTGGACATGAATTCTCTCTTTTGAAGAGATGTACAAAATAAGGACCCCACCAGTTATGATGTCTTACTGAAATGATAAGGAACGAGATCCTCAATGAAGAATTGAGAGATTACATAAACAGAGCTAAATAAGGACTCCTCCTCCTCAAATGCAAAGATGAACATGCCAACTTCACATTTGGTGCACCATCAGGTAGGACAACTGACCCATCTCAACCCCGGACAAGCATGGGTTGCAGTGATGCTAAATGCAGTACCCACTTTGGCCTACGAGTAAGTGATGCAACATTTTAGAACAGACCTTATCAAAGATTACTTCAATTGGGAAGAGGTAGAGGGCAAGGTGTTGAACCTAGAAACAGGGATGAAGTGCCCTGCTATTGCACATACCATCACTTCTATAGCCATAGCATTGAAAGATGTAAAGATATTGTGAGATACCTTCAGAGTGCAAATCAAGTGAGAAACATGTGTCTCAGAAGAGATGATCTTCCTAGGTAGACCCAACAGCTTAGGAATGTTGAACCGAGGTGCCCCAATAGAAACGACACTCCCAGGAGGAGAGATACTTATAAAAAATGAACTAGGGAGGTCAAAGATAAAGAAGAAGCCCTCTAGCGAATGTTGGCCAAGAGCCTATAAGAGAAATTGATACAATTTTTGAAGGCCCATTCGTTGGGGAAGAATCTAGGAACTCTCAGAAAAATTATGCTTGGAAATGATGGACCTCCAATGACAAGATTCATAGTCAACTGAGTCTCTATTGAAAGAAAAGTTCAACCTATCACCTTCACCCAAAATGATGCAATAGGTGTGCATTATCTACACTATAACGTCATAGTGGCAAGGGCTGTTGTAGCACGCAATGGCCTAAAAAGAATTTTAGTGGATAATGGGAGCTCTGTCAACATCATCTTTGGAGCTAGTTTTAATAAGATGAAAGTTGATCACGAGATGACCCAAATGAGTTCCCCATGTATGGCTTTATAGGTGATACCATCATCCTAAGGGGTAAAATTGCTTTAGCAGTAAAGATAGGGACCGCACCTTTGACTGCCCACCATTTCATAAAATTCTTAGTGGTGGATAATCGCTCCGCTTATCATGGAGTGCTAGGGAGGCCAGCCTTGAAGGAACTATGGGTCATCACTTCCATTTACCATCTGTGCATGAAATTCTCAATCGAGAACGACATAGCCACGGTTAGAGGTGATCAAAGAAGCACGAGGAAATTTTACTCGAATTCTCTAAGGAAAACCGAACTAAGAAACGCCAATGTGATCATCATAGAAATTAACATGGATGATGTCCCTAAACAAGGGAGAAACCCTAAACAATGGAAGACATCGAAATAACGGATACCTCTGAAGAAGGGTCCATCCTTGGAGTTATATGTACCTCTGAAGAAGAGGCTATTTGTGAAGAATAGACGACCCCTGAAGAAGGGTAGTAGCTAGTTTGGAGGAACTGGACCCTCGCATCATTGATTGCGAGCCTCAAACAGCCCATATAGAAGAATTGAAGAGCTTTCCATTAGACCCACATGACCCTTCCAAACATCTGTAAATTGGAATAAATCTGCCAATAGAAGTTAAGGAGAGCTAGAATCTACTTGGAAGCACGGAGACATGGTCGTCATTGAGCCAAAATGCAGTTGCCACCGCTTGAACATTGATCCAAATGCCACAGTACACAGGTAAAAGAGGAGAGCTCTCAACCCAAAAAGATATAATGCTCTAAAAGATGAAGCTAAGAGGCTAAAAGATGAAGCTAAGAGGCTAATCGATAGTCATTTTATATGGGAGTCTGTATATCAAAAGTAGGTCTCTAACCCAGTGTTGGTCAAGAAGCACAATGGCAAGTGGAGGGTTTGTGTGAATTTTTCAAGTTTGAATCAAGCTTTTCCCAAGGACAGCTTCCTACTTTCCTACATAGACCAACTTGTGGATTCAACTGCCAGACATGAACTTCTTAGCTTCATAGATGCATATTCTAGGTATAATTAGATCCTAATGTTCTCAGCAGATGAAGAACACACGTCCTTCATAACAGAAAAGGGTCTTTATTACTACAAGGTCCCTTCAGGTTGAAAAATGTCGAGGCCACCTACCAAAGATTTGTCAATAAAATGTTCACTGACCTTATTAGGAAAACCATTGAGGTTTATGTGGACGACATGCTGATGAAGATCTTAAAAGCAAGGGATCATGTCAAACATCTCAGCGAAATGTTTCAAATATTGAGAAGGTACAAGATGAGGCTCAACCCTTTAAAGTGCACCTTTGGAGTTGCTTTTGGAAAATTTCTGGGCTACATCGTCAACCAAAGAGGTATTGAGGCCAACCAAGAAAAGATCAAAGCTTTAATTGATATAAGGATGTCTTAGAAATCAAAGGAGATGCATGAGTATCATTGATTGTGTAGCTATGTTAGACCGTTTCGTCTTTAACGCCATAGACAAGTACCTGCCTATTTTTAAAAGAAATGTGAGGTAGCTTTACAAGAGCTGAAGAAATACTTGGTTCAAGCTCCCATTCTCTTCAAACTAAAGGCCAACGAACCACTATAATTGTAGTTAGCAATAACTGTCGAGGCTATTAGTTGAGTCCTAATGAAAGAGGAGAATGATCACCAGTTATCTTTATTATGTAAGTAAAGCACTTTTAGCAGTTGAGACTCACTATCATACATGGAAAAGCTAGCACTCTCCTTGGTGATAGCCTGTCGAAAATTGAGGCCATATTTTTAGGCCCATACTATATATGTGTTAATTAATTTCCCCAATCAAGCAAGTGCTACAAAAGCCCCGATACTTCAGGGAAAATACTAAAGTGGGCTATAGGACTTAGCGAGTTCGATAACATGTTCAAGCCAAGGAATACCATTAAGGGATAGGCCCTAGCAGATTTTGTGGTAGAGTTCACTTATATTCCATAAATGGAGAAGGAGATGGAACCCGCTAAACCTCGTACTTGTAACCTTTTTATCGATGAATTGTCGGGGATATCGGGTCAAGAGCAGGAGTAGTTCTTGTCAGTCTAGAAGGACATAAGCTTACATGTGCTGTAAGGTTTGGCTTCAAAGACACCAATAACGTAGTAGAATATGAAGCCCTCACCGTTGGCCTCAGACTAGCCAGGAAAATGCATGCAAAAAGGCTCGTAATCTGTAGTGATTCCCAGTTAGTAGTAAATCAGGTTCATGGCAATTTTTCAACTAGAGATAATTCCATGACCACATACTTGAAATTGGTTATGGAGTTCATTCTTGCTTTCGAAATATTTGAGTTGGTACAAATACCATACTGCCCTTTCAAAGTTATCAAGCAGTAAAGATTCTGAATAGCTCACTGTAGTGCCCATAAAGCATCTTCCCAGACTCTCCACCATCACTAGCGAAGAGATAATATGGGTTGAAGACACTTCATTATAGATGAAGTCAATCATATCTTTCATCAAGGACCAGACATTACCCTTTGAAAAGGAGAAGGCACAGAAGCTCAGAAGATGAACCGCTTACTTCATCTTCGAAGACGATGTGTTGTATAAACGAGGATTCTCCTTGCATTTACTTCAATACATAGGTGGAGAACAAGCCAATTATGTGCTCCAAGAGATTCATGAAAGGGTATGTAGCAATCACACAGGAGGATGGTAATTGTCATGGAAAGTGTTGAGGCAAGGATATTATTAGCCCATCTTGAAAAAGGATTTGCAATAGTTCGTCAAAAAATGCGATAAGTGTCAACGCTTTGCAACAATTTAAAGGTAGTCTTCTCAAGAGTTAAGCGTTGTTTTTAGTCCCTAACCATTTGCTAAATGGAAAATTAACCTTATAGGTCCTCTTCCCAAAGGGAGAGGAAACTCTAGCTTCGCAGTTGTCGCCATTGATTATTTTACCAAATGGGTAGAAGTTGAGCCCCTTACTAAAATTATTAAAGCCTGTACTTTCGAATTCCTCTGGAAAAAATCATATGTAGGTTCGAAATTCCCCGTTCAATTGTTTCGGGTAATGGTCGACAGTTCGATAACAAGAAGGTCAAAAGCTTATGTGAGGAGCTGGGAAATAATAAATATTTTTCCTTCCCACATCACCTCAGGCAAATGGGCAGGTTGAGGCTGCCAACAAGATAATCAAGTACACATTGAAGAGAAAATTGGATGTTTCTAAAGGGGCTAGGGTCGATGAGCTACCTCAAGTCCTTTGGGCCATACGAACTACAACAAGAGAAACTCATTTCTCTATGGCTTATGGGGTCGAGACTATGAGCCCAATTGAAGTGGGTTTGTCATCTTCTCATCGAATTCATTTCAATGAAATATCTAAAGATGAAATAAAGAGATGTGAACTGGAACTCCTTGAAGGAGTGAAGGATGATTCTCAAGTAAAATTGATTATTTACCAGTGGAAAATGACTAGATACTACAATTCTAAAGTAAAGAAGAAGTCATTTTGTTTGAATTAATTGGTGCTCCGAAAGGTATTTTTATCTTCCAAAAACCACGGTACAAGAACCCTTGGTTCGAACTTGGAAGGCCCTACTGTATTAAGTAAAAGGTTTAGTCAAGAACCTATAAAATTGAAAATATGGATGGAAAGGCACAATCTCATCCATGTAATGCAGAGCATCTACAGAATACTATCAATAATGAAGTAAATATTCAGTTTGTACAATTGTTGATTTAATGAAATCGACTTTTATCAAATTATTTGTGCATTAAAATACCTCCTAAGAGATAAAAGTCCTAGGAGAAACCTCTGCATAAACGAATCGTTCCTATGCAGAGAAGTGTGAGTGCTTCGACGAAGAGTTAGATCCAAAAATGGACAACCTCCTACTCGTGAAGTGCTGCACATGCCCCTAACAACAAAATGTGTTAAGGAAGCCTCAGCATGGGCGATCCACTCAACCCTATGTTCAAGAAACACAATTCCAAACTAAAATATTAAATTTGCACAAGTTAAAATTAATAAAAATGCCTTCTATTAACAAAAGTCAAAGAGAAAGCCTATTCATAGATGATCTGTCCCTACGAAGAGACGCGTGGGCACTTCGACGAGTTGTTGGATCCTAAAACGATGACGTTTGCACTCGTGAAGTGTGGCACATGCCTTTAACAACAAAAGTTGTTAAGGAAGCCTCAGCATGGGTAAACCACTCAATCTCATGCTCAGGAAAATTATTAATCTTGGTAAGTTAAAATTGTTCTTAATTTTGTTAAAGTAAGTTCATTGAAAGTAATAAAGCATCTCCTATTGAAAAAAGTCAAAGGTGATAACCCAAGAATAACTAAGTAAGAGGGAGTGAGTTGGTTTTTTAAACTTTTTCGAATAATTAATCTATATTCAAGCAAGTAAAGACTAAATAGATTGATTCAAAGCACAATTATAAAAGAGAGAAGTAAAATGGAGAGAGAGGCAGCAATCGATATAACTGTGGAGGTTCGATCTAAAACAATGATCTACGTCATCCGTTACCAATCTCTCCAACACGAGCAAGGCCTTTCACTATGTTGATCAACTTATGGTGCATCTAACCCTTTACAACGCTCCTGGTAACTTATAAATAAGGAGTACCGATCATTATACAATGTTGAGCTTTATGGGACCTAAACACGACCCATACTATTGAGTTTTACAGGACCTCAATATGACCCATACGGTGACTTACAACAAGGAGCACCGATCCTTATACAATGTTGATCTTTAAGGGATTTCAACATGACCCACACTTTATCAATTTACGGGACCTCAACACGACCCACACTATTGAGCTTTACGTGATCTCAATATGACCCACACGGTGACTTACAACAAGGAGCACCGATCCTTATACAATGTTGATCTTTAAGGGATTTCAACATGACCCACACTTTATCAAAGTGATTTTACAATGAAATTCCTCTCTTTATAAATAATAAAAATAAATTAAGTACTAAGGGAGGTTGACACTTCAATGAATAGTAATAAATGATAGTTCAGGTGTTAGGTGAAAAAATTTGATGAATATGATAGTAAAAAATTAGATTCAATCAATCAAAGTGTTTCAACGAGAAGATGAATAAATAAATACAATAAAGGTTCAAAAATATTCTCAAGAAATGTCTCTCTTTTAATGGATGATTGTAATAAATTAAGTACTAATAGAGAAATGAGCGAATTTGATTAATATGATGATTTTACAAGTTTAGTTCAATCAATCAAAGTTTCAATGTAAAGAAGTAAAAGAAGAAGAAAAGTTTATGCAATGTAAGTTCAAAAATCTTATTCAAAAATATCTCTCTTTCAATGAATAATTTGTGATAAATTAAGTACTAAGAGAGAAATTATTAACTTTGATGAATATAAATTGTTATAAATTACAAAGTTTCATTATGAAGAAGTAGAAAAAGTTTATGCAATGTAAGTGTAAAGAGAAATGAAAAACTTTGATAAGAAAAATGACTCAAGAAATTTGATCAAACAATCAAAGTTTTTGCAATAAAGAAATAAATTTAAATAAATGTAAAAAATGTAAGTTCAAAGAATATTTTTCAAATGAAAAACTTTGATGAGTAGATTGTCAAAAGTTAATTTGATCAAAGGTTTTTCAAAACTAAATGATTTGATAATAATAAATGAGATGAGAAAGTAATATAATTTTGCTCAAAAGCATCTCATTTGAATGTTCTTAAGTGTTAAAATGAATGGAAAGTGAGTTGGTATTCATAGCAGTCAAACTATCAAATATTCTGCGAACCAGATGACCCATCCGAACTTCTGAAATAGTACCGGATGACAAACTAGTCGTTGCAGTCAGGAAAACGGTCAAAAAATTGACAGTTACGGATGAACCGGATGGACAGANAGCAGTCAAACTATCAAATATTCTGCGAACCAGATGACCCATCCGAACTTCTGAAATAGTACCGGATGACAAACTAGTCGTTGCAGTCAGGAAAACGGTCAAAAAATTGACAGTTACGGATGAACCGGATGGACAGAAAAATTTCTGCCAAATCGGATGGTACAGTTCATCTGGATATCCTGATGGTCCGTTGACCATTGCCTTTTTTTAAAAATTTGGAAATGTGTTTTAAGTTCAAGTATCTCTTTGAAA
>CAIGRR010152601.1:0-11401 GCA_903798365.1 Fraxinus sp. 1973-6204
ATTGAAAGTTAAGTATGACGAAGAGGACTTGGCATTGATGTTGTTGTGTTTTCTACTACCATCATACGTGACATTTAGAGATACTATTTGCTATAGTTTAGATACTCTCACCGTGGAAGAGATCTACGATGTTTTACTATCTAAGGAGAAGATGAGGCAGATCGAAATCTAGACATGCTTAGAAGACATGTCACTATTGTAAGAAGAAGAGACATATTAGAACTGATTGCTATGTCTTGAAGAATAGAAATAAAGTTGCTGGTGCTATTAAGATAGGAAAGCAACTCGTTAATACAATGTAGGCTGATGTTGTAGAAGATGGGCAAAGTGATTGAGAGATTCTTGTGATTTCTGGCATGGATTCCAAACCATATGAGAAATCGATTCTTAACTCGACCTGCATTTGTCATATGTATCCCAACAGGGACTAGTTTTCAACATATGAAGGAGTTTCAAGAGGTGCAGTTATTATGGGAAACAACGCACCTTGCAAAATTACCGAAGTTGGTATAGTCAAAATCAGAATGTTCGATGGGGCTATCAGGACACTTACAGATATAAGACATGTTCCAGAACTAAAGCAGAATCTCATATCTTTGAGTGCCCTTGACTCAAAGGGTTATAGGTACACTGGTGAAGGTGGAGTTTTGAAGGTAAGTCGGGGTGCTCTTATTGTCATGAAAAAACATAAAAACTCTACACAGTTGTACAATTTGCATGGTTCTACATTAATTGGGGATGTAACACTTTTTACTTCTTCTTTGGCGGATGATGAAATTACAAGATTTTGGCATGTGCGGCTCGAGCATATGAGTGAGAATGGCATCGCAGAGTTGGGTAGAAGGGGACTTCTTGATGTGTAGAAAACAAAAAAAATAATTTTTTGTAAGCACTGTGTCTTTCGAAAATGAAAGAGAGTCAGATTGACGAAAGGAAGACACAACACGAAGGGAACACTTGAATATATCCATTCAGATCTTTAGGGACAAGCCAGGGTACCATGAAAATGAGGCCATTATCACTTGTTGACAGTAATTAATGAAAACTCTAGAAAAGTTTGGGTATTCTTCTTGAAGCAGAAGAGTAACGTGTTTGGGACATTCAAGAAGTGAAAAATATTGGTAGAAAAGTAGCGTGGAAAGTAGGTGAAATATCTACGCACGGATAACGAGTTGAATTTTTGTTCAGATGAATTCAATAGCTTCTGCAAGGCTAAAGGCATCTTTAGACACTTGACTGAATGATGTGGCAGAACGGATGAATAGGACTTTGATGGAGAAGGTTCGTTGTATGCTTTCAAATATTGGATTGCCTAAGACATTTTGGACTGAAACTACTTCTACACATTGTTTCCTTATGAACTGTTTACCTCAATAGCTATTGAGAAAAGGANAATGATGTGGCAGAACGGATGAATAGAACTTTGATGGAAAAGGTTCGTTGTAGCTTTCAAATTCTGGGTTGCCTAAGAATTTTGGACTGAAGTTGCTACTACAGCTTGTTTTCTGATTAATCGCTCACCCTCAATTGCCATTGATAAAAAGACACCAGAAGCAGTATGGTCCAGTAAACCTTCTTATTATTCTGATTTGAAGATTTTTGGGTGTCCTGCTTATGCTCATGTGGATAATGGGAAGTTGGAGCCTAGATCTAGAAAGTGCGTCTTTCTTGGGTATAAATTAGGTATAAATGGGTATAAATTGTTGTGTCCTCATACAAGAATGGTAATTGTTAGTAGGGATGTAGTATTTAATGAATTTGATATGGTTCATGCCTTTTGGGGATTCTAATAAAACCGAGGAGCAGAATCATTCAACTTAGGTAGAGTTGGAAATTGGTTCAGATGAACAATCAGAGATTACAAAATAGTCTATTACTGATCCATCCAGTTTGGGGTTGACAGACAGTAATATCTTGCCTACACCACTTGTACCACAGTATTCAATAGCTAAGGATAGACCTCGCAAACATATTAGACCTCTACAAAAGTATGTGGAAGCAGATTTGGTAGCTTATATATTGTGTGTGGCTGAAGACATTGATTCCACCTAGAAGCTTGCTACATATACAAAGGCATTACGTTGTAGTGATTCTAGCAGATGAATGATTGTTATGCAGGAGGAAAATGAGTCATTGAGCAAAAATAACATTTGAGACTCGGTGAAATTACTTAGAGGTAAAAAGGTTGTTCGATGCTAATGGGTGTTCAAAAGAAAGGAAGGCACATCGGGGATTGAAGATACTATATACAAGACAAGATTGGTGGCAAAGGGATACAGTCAGATTCCAGGTGTTGACTTTACAAATGTGTTCTCACCAGTTATAAAGCATAGTTTCATCCGGGCTTTACTTGGAGTGGTGGCTAAGAATGACTTAGAGCTTGAGCAGATGGATGTCAAGATAACATTCTTACATGAAGAACTTGATGAGAGCATCTACATGCAACAACCAGAGGGGATCACAGTCTCTGGGAAAGAAGACATGTGTGCTTGTTGAAGAAGTCCTTGTATGGACTAAAGCAGTCGTTAAGGTAGTAGTATAAGAGGTTTGATTCATTCATGATTACTCATGGCTTCTTCAGATGAAATTATGATAGTTATGTGTGCTTCAGAAAGGACTATAATAGATCAATTACATATTTATTATTATATATTGATGATATGCTCATAGCAGCTAAAGATAAAGCAGATGTCAGAAAAGTAAAGTTTCGACTCAACAAGGAATTTGATATGAATGATTTGGGTGAATTAAAGAAGATTCTTAGTATGAAAATCTTGAGGGATAGAAAGGGCTGGTAAATTGTATTTGAGTCAGAATGGATACATTGAGAAGGTGCTTGAAAAATTCAATCTGGTGAATGCCAAAGTTGTCAGTACTCTCTTGGTTGCTCACTTTAAATTATCATCTAACTTGTGTCATCAGTCAGATGAAGACATTGTTTACATGTCTCGCGTTCTTTATTCTATATACTATGGTTTGTCCAAGACCTGATTTGGCACATACAATTAACATATGCATGGCAAATCCTGGCAAGGAACATTGAAAAGCTGTACAGTGGATCTTCAGATACTTGAGAGGATCTTCTAATACTTGTTTGCGTTTAGGTAGAAATTTAGATGGAGTCATTGGGTATGTTGATTTTGATTATGCTGGGATCTTGATAAGAGGAGATCACTTACAGGGTATGTGTTTACACTTGGAGGCTATGCTATTAGCTAGAAAGCTACTTTACAAAATACAACAGCTTTGTCTACATCAGAAGTGGAAATATAGCCATTATAGAGGCATGTAAGGAGTCTATATGGCTGAGAGGATTGATTGGCGAAATTAGTGAAGACTCGCAGATGACTACAGTATTCTTTGATAGTCCAAGTGTAATTTTCTTGATTAAGGATCAGATGTTTCACGAGAGGAATAAGCACATTTATGTGAGGTATCATTTTGTGCGTGATGTGATTGCTCGTGGTGATATTGTAGTGAGTAAGGTTGATACCAAGGATATTCACACTAATATGATGACAAAACCTCTTTCTATTGCTAAGTTTGAACACTGCTTAAACTTAGTGGGTGTTTGTTATTGATTTAGTCCAATGGGCCTTGTGTGGAAGAAGAAGTAGTGTTTATTGATGCAGTCGTAACTTGAAATCCTTGCCTTAGAATTTGGTTCAGGTGGAGATTTGTCGTGGTTTGACCCAAATTCTAGTAGGTATTGGAGTGGTCTTGAAGAGCTCAAAATTATAGACCAGAGGAAAAGTTCCTTCATTTTCACTAGCGGATGCTCGAGCGAGCCCGGTAGAAAACAACCCGAAACTGGTGGCTCGTCGACGCTTCCTTGTCACTCAAGCGACAAGCTTATCTGGCACAAGCTCGATTTCCTTTTTTGACGCGGTTTTGGACTCGTATTCTTCTACAACTTGTTCTCTAGGGTTTATATGTATACAAATGGCATGACTTGTATAGAAATCATCACAACAGAACACAACATGGAGAGATTCATACAACATCTTGAGAGCTTTAGATTTCAATTGAGTGCATTAAGATCTTGTAAATACAATTGCTATTGATTATATTGGATTTTTCCTCCTCTGTCCATTGTTTTTTTCCCGTGTTGGGTTTTCACGTAAATCTTGGTGTTTATTTTATTATCGTCATTATCACTCGATCCAAATTCCTAACAATTGATATGAGAGCAATTCGGGTATCTTGTTTGTTCCATAACAGAAGTGTTCAAGAAACTCCATATCAATATACATTTTGACAAAAATAAAAGAATTAAATTAAATAAAAGTAAAAATAAATAAATAATAATAATAAAATATCTTATTGTTAAATTTGATTCTAAAATTCGAAAAAAAGGGAATGATCGATTGAGTTCTCCTATAGGGGTTAGAATTAAATTTATTCTGAAGAGTTAAAATGAAAATATCAATCTATTATCCTATTGAAATTCTATTCATCAACTAAACATATCTTTAATTGTTCTGGTGTGATCCAAATTCCTTGTTATTTGAGATTTGATAGATTGTAGGAAGTCTAAAGTACTTGGGTTTTTTAGAGTCCTAAATTGTGGAGATCAAATTTCAATAATAATTAGGAGTTTGGCTTGGAGAATGACGCTTGGATTGTTTTGGAATATCAAACCTGAGAGATGGACGCCACAACACCAAGAAGAAAAAGGAGGACATTGTATCTCCATATTACAACACTCTCATTATATTTTCTACATCTTCAACAACATATTAAGAGATTGAAAGCTTAGATTTCAATTGAGATTATTAAAATCTTGATATTGTAAATACAAAAACTATTGATTATAGTGGATTGTTCTCCTCTACCCGTGGTTTTTTCCGGAATAGGGTTTCAACATAAATTCTTGTATTCTTATTTTCTTCTTCATCATTTCATTATTGTCATTATCTTGCGATTTGTTTCATAACATTAATCATAAATTATTTAGTACATATTTTATGCGTAATTCTCAATACTATTATGAAATAAATTTAATTTCTAGTTGAACTGATTCTTAAATTTTTTTATTTATTTGCTTGATTATTTAGATTGATTAAACTAGATATTTTAAATAACAAAGTTATGAACTTTCTATTACAGACGATAAAGTAATAGATTTTATTTTTTATTATATATTTCATGATATATTAAGAAGTTATATCACCATGAGAATTATGTTAGTATCTTATGAATTCTACTCGAAACCATGAGAATCTATAAATTATAAGAAATTTTATCAAATTCTAAGTTGAGGATAGCCTCCTATATTTCTTATATTTGGTAGGAACGTATTGATGTTATACTAGATAATAACATATATACTGAGATTTAAATAAATTAACATTTTTCTCGATTATTTTAGGATGAAAAATCTTGAAGAATCCATCTAATAGTCTATATACTATTGTCTTGAGCTGTCATATAGTAGTAATTGTCCACAAATCTCTCTTGATTCCTAGTCCAGAATATCTTCCTCTCTTTCCTAATACTCAAACTCGTAAAGCGATTAAGGAAATTATTTATTGTTTAATTGATTTTCTAATATGAGATTGTGTAATTTTATTTAAATTTTGACAGGAAATACTTGTCTTGAATCTGATCATTGGCATTATACAAATTTTAATGCTGATTGAAATTTGTTTCACGGAATATGGATTTTTAACTTTTCTTAAATTTGTTGGCCAATATATGATTGTTTTACCTGAATAATCATTTCTTATTTCTTGGTTGCAAAGTAGGAAATCTGTTAAATTACACAATTAAAGTTTAATACCACGCAATATTTGGGCAATCTCATATAAAATTACATATATATCTCCAAAATCCGATTACAAATTTATGAATTCTGGTTTTAATATCTGAACTATATATATCCATATAAGTGAGGCATCTAAATCCCAAAGTAAAAGAGTGAAGAGTGAGATCAGGAAGCAGGCATGGAGAGCAAAAACGTAAGAACTATCACTGTAGTTATGTTGTTGATGCTATTACTTGCAGGGCAAGCAAGTGCCTCTTTCAAATCTTGCATAGAACCTTGTGAAATCGGTTGCCTTTTAGGAAAAGATAAATTCAAGTGTTCATTGAAATGCTTGATTAAGTGTATTACCGGCTTCCACTCGACAGCCTCGGGACCAGATTATTGCAAGCTTGGTTGTGCCATTCATCGATGTGCTCGTTTTGGCAGCGGTACGTACTCTTTTAATTTCCCCCTCCTATATATACGTGTGTGTGTGTGACATAAAAACGCTAACCACGTCATGTGTATACAATATGACTTATTATATATGTATTCTATCGATATATTTGCAAAATATTTTATATCTTGAATTGAATATGACTTTATATATTGAGAAAATAGAGACGTTGATTATATATGGTGTATGTACCAAAAATGCCATTTTCTTATTTTGTGGGTCTATATATGTTTAAACGATTGATAAACCTATCGTTGTTTAGATTTTGATATGAAACTCAATTTCTAAAAGAGAGTTCTACAAATAAAATTTATATAAGTGACATCAAAAATTTGAAATAATAGATTAACTTGTGGGGAAGGAAATGAGATTTCTGTAATATTTTATACATGCTAATATTTCTTTGTAATTGTTGAATATTACAGATATTAACAAAGTCGATAGCTGTGTGAATGAATGTGAGCTTGGCAAATGCAGCCTGTTGACGGAATCGAACGGCATAGCACCGTCGTCAACAAATGGAGCTCCACCACCAAGCCATTAATGGTGACATTAATTTAGAATTCAGTCTCATTTATCTTTGCAATAGCCGCAATCCCTCTCCAGCCATCAGCACTTAGAATTAATGAAGAAGTAATTTTGCCAGATGTGCCATATATATAATTCTTTCCCCAAAATGTTGTCTAATTAATGTTCTTCAATTAAGCTTCATTTGATGATCCGGCCAGTGCGCACACATTTCTATTTGTTTGGTATCGGGTGCGCTAATTGTGCACCAACGTCACATATCATTTCTAGCTTCCAAACTAAAGGTCAATTTTATGAAATTGAATCGAATCGAACGATTACACTACAACAAAAACAGCCTAAGGCAACATTCAAAAAATGTTGCCGTAGACCTTTTACAACGTTTGGACGTGTGTTGCAAATCGAGGTGTTGCCGTAGAGTAGAAAGATACGGCAACGTTTTTTAAATGTTGCCGTAGGTCTTTTTAAACGTTGCCATAGGTCTACGGCAACGTTTAGAAAAATTGGACGTGTGTTGCAAATCAAGGTATTGCCGTAGAGTATGACCCCTACGGTAATGTTTAAAAAACGTTGCCAAAAGGGGTTTGGCAACGTTTTTTAAATGTTGTCGTAGCATTTAAAAAACGTTGCCAAATGTCATTTTACAGTTTTTAAAAAAAATCTTGCATAATTAATTTATTTAATTTCCAACAAACCTAATAATATTTACAAAACAAAATGCTTGAAAATTAGTCATAGGTAATCAAAATTTTACTTAGTTCTAATAAACAAAAATAGTGAATATAATTCTGTATAATATGCTAACATCATTATCCTACTCAAAAAGTTAACATCATTAAATAATATTAACACTTTCCTACTCAAAAAGTTAAACAACAATCACAATTGACCAACAAAATATTACAAAATATTGGATCCACATCTGAGTTTGCTTATGTGACCAACGAGCTATCCCAAAAATAATTGCCCTAACTGTCAAAGATTTCATGAAATTACATTGTTATGTTCCTCTTCATCCGTTATCAACACAGGAACTGATCATATAAATCATGCGGACATTGAGTTCCTACTAGTACAATCAATTGAGGTTGCTTTCTTTGTGCATAGGCGAGAAGCTCTGCTAGAGGCTCAAACAATAAGTTATCTGTTGTGGTAAAAGGACCTGCAGCAACAATATGTCCAAAGACTCAACTAGAGGGAAAAAGGCTCATTATTTTATGTGCTTAGCAATAGTTCCAGAATTCACAAGAAATAGTGACAGTATATATAGTAATTTAAGAACAGAGAAATTTTAGGTTGCAAGCCATGCATCTCTTGAGTATTTTTCGCAATTATATCAAATTTTATGTATTTGTTCAACCCTATTTCTCCCTTCAAAGTCCATACAATCTGGACTGGGAATTCTTCGATAACAAAGTTTCACAGATTTTTCATAACATAACTGTTGGAGTCTTTGATTTATAATTTACCATAAATAATTGAATTCTTACCGTCCATTCTATATTCCATCCTGTGATGTTGCCAATGTCTGAAACATATAAAATCACCCTTCACACTGAGAACCCAACCCTACAGATCACCACATCAAAACTTAATCGGAGAAACTTTATGAAATGGTCTCAATCAGCAAAGATTTCCCTGAAGAGTAAGGGAAAAATGAAGTAAGTGACGGGATCATCCTAACAATCAGCAGAAGACGATCTACAGTGTGAGATCTGGGATAACTTCACTGTAAATGCACTACAATAAGATTAGTGTCTCTCGAATCTCAACATAATTGGTGAATTAAAGTCACTGATGAATATGACTCAGAACAATAGAAAAGAAACATTTGTTTGATTGTTTCTTTAGGTGGGCCATGGATGCGTAGTTGGGGTTGCTGGATTATAAGCAATTAGGGAAGAGGTCACAAAAAACGGTTAAAAAGGGAAGAAAAGGTAGTGTCATGGCATTTTCATGTACTCTTAGAGAACAAAAAAACTAATTTTAAATCATTTAAGATAACTCAATACAAAATTAAAATTTATTTCTAACTTAATTTCGATTTAACTTAATTTAAATGCTAAAACTGAACACTAAAGAGTACCTTATCAGCTACAACCAAACCCAGATTAAACTAAGAAAAATTCACTTCCATCAAAGCTGATTTCAGTTAAACAATAAACACGAGTACTTGTAGAATTTCTGAATATAATTAAAAAGCTATTTGATGTCTTTTTATAAAGGATATTAGAATAGCTTATCTTCCGTTAAACATTGCTCTAAGGAAGGAGAGTCTTCAAACTGCAGCAAGATAGATTAATTTTGCACTAAAAAAGATGACTACAAACAAGGCATATCCCAAAGATACGACAAAGTTTCAAAATCGTCTCTACATAATGAAACAACTCATAAAGAGTAGAAAGTACTGCAAGAAATTATTGGTTCTCAAATGGTCAAGTAGGAGCTCAAAAATATGCTAATATATTTCAAAAAAAAAAAAAAAGAGAAAAAGTGAAAAGTGAATTTTTAAAAGCAATGATACAAACAAATGCTCATTCAACAACCCGATATGCATCAGAGAACATTTTGTACTGCTTAATACAAGAAAGTAATCAATAAATTGGTTTTCAGCATGAATCTTTACAAATGAACAAATTATGCATAGATAAAAAGATTGAACCTTGATCACTCGATACTTCATATTAGGCCAGATGCCTATCTTCCACCTAGCCTCTTCTCTCTCGAATCTACAGAAATACCATGATTGATAGGAGTTTGAAAAGGGATAAATTGGAGAATCGAGTCCCAGTGTCCTAACATCGAAATGGAAGAGCATGACACATAAGAACTTAACAAATTCATCCACATACAATCTAAAACCAACACTTACGATAACAAATCGAGCAAAAAACCAGAAGCAAACAAAGCAAATATGCATATATAATACAATCTTTCAATGGCAGTATTAGTTATATGTCTACTAATTTGCCCCAGGAAGCCAACTAGCAAGGAGGCACAGTTGCACGAGACTATATCTTGATGAATGTCACTCTATTATCAAATAAATAGGCATATAATTTTTTATCTATGCAGCATGAAATAAATGAGATCCTGGGCGTATGCATGTATGAACGTGAGAACGAATAGCATGTCCTCACCGGTTGTTGTTCCACTACGGCTTCTGATTGGCCAGGAGGAAGATTCGCCGCCCCGAAAGACCAATGCAGAACCAATTAGAGGGCTTCAGGTTCACTATAACAACCAATCCAGACACCAAAATAAGTGGAACTTCAAACGGGATTTGAGCGGAGGGAGAGCGACTTGAGGGGAGGGCGAGCGATTTGGGCTTCTGTATTGATTTTGTTCCTTTTGTTTTTCTTTTGTTTTTCAATTTTTCTTTTTAACCAATTGGACCGAGTTGGGCGGGTAATGAATTAGGTGTTGGTGGGCTGTTGGGTTGAAATGTGATGGACTCATTTAAATGGGCCAGAACATTATTTGCAACGTTTAATAAACGCTGCTAAAGGTCTTACCTTATGCAACACTCAATAAACGTTGCGAAAAGTGGTCTACCGCAACATTTTTCTAAAACAACGTTGCCAAAACTCATTTATATTAACCAATGACAACATTCACTTACTAAAATGTTGGCAAAAGACCATTTTGGCGATATTTTTCAACAAATGTTGCTAATGACTATTTTTGTTATAGTGATTAAATTGAAAAAGGTAAAAAGAAATAAAAAATAGCTTAATAACTCATTTGGTTTTAGATCATTAATCGCCATAATAAAATGAGTAATGCTACTTGTGATGTGAAACCAACCAAGAATTGATCTTGAGAACCCACGAACAAGATGGTCCAACCCAAGAAAGCTAGAAATCACGTCGTGCAAATATCAACCTGACCCGTATCAAGAACCAAGATTACGCGTAAAAAATTCGACCCGTTGATTACTCGGAACAAGAACCGTGAAGTGGGAACGCCACAAAAGAATTGCGAAGCCTTTTGATAAGTTCAAGTTAGAACTTTAAACCACCAAAAAAATGGAGGAATAAAACTCTCAAATTTAATTTAATTCTCTTAAATAATCAAAGTCTTTTTTATAATGAATAATAATAGATCCTATTTATATGAAACTATGAAAAACCCTAATTTAACTAGATAATATCGTGCTTAGTTCAAATATATTATAAAAGATGCTAAAAATATGGTATTTAAGTCAAACTAGGAAACTACCAAAAAAGATAAAATTATCGCCAAATTTTTTAATACCATTTTCTGCCAACTTGTTCTCGGCATGTTTCTATATGATTGCAAGTCCAAAAGTATCATGTACCTACATAACCTTATGTAGAATTTCTTGACGNAGATAAAATTATCGCCAAATTTTTTAATACCATTTTCTGCCAACTTGTTCTCGGCATGTTTCTATATGATTGCAAGTCCAAAAGTATCATGTACCTACATAACCTTATGTAGAATTTCTTGACGATTCTGAATTGTACTCATGGGCAAAAATTCGACACTCAAGTTGAGAGTTATACCTATTTTAATTCACGCTACTCGTTTTCTTTTCAAATATCTTCCAAACCTTGAATCCAACTCGTTTCGACTTCCAAGCCCTTCATGAAACTTGAGCCTTGGCTTGTCAACTTCACCTATCTGAACTCCATTGCTTGAACCCT
>CAIGRR010152646.1:0-10354 GCA_903798365.1 Fraxinus sp. 1973-6204
CAACCTGATATTTGAATTGGTGTAAATTATACACCTGATTTTTTATAATTTCTCTTGATAAAAATATTATTCAAAGGGTACTTAATATATCTATTAATGATAATCATGATCTAAAATATAATTGTGTTTTACCAACTGTTTCTTTAAAAGAGGCATTTTAAATAATTATAACCTTGAAATATGTCAAATGTAGTAATAAAAAATTAGGGATGAATTTGAGTTTGGTTTGGATGCAAAGAAAAAGCCAAAAACTTTACATGCATATTTTGAAAAGGAGGTGAATTGTTAAAAATGTTTAATTTGTATTTTTAAGCATTTATTATTTTATATATTCATTGGCCTTCAAGAATCTAAAAAAAAAAATTGCCATGCATTTAACTGGATTATTAATTTATTACACCGATTCAAATCGGGATAGAAAAATTTTATTATTTAAATGAGATTATTAATTTATCGAAGTTTTGTTCATTATACTATCAAGTACTCAAGTTTTAGCTTAAATTATCAGGCGTTTTGGATAGGGAAGTAAGTGTGACATTTCTAGCGTAGATATACCAGATTGATAACTATTTGACATTGTGAAATTCCCCCAAGTATTCTCTTTTTTTCATCAATTTAGTTGGTCATTTTTTTTTACAGTGCCTATAAACTCCACAATTCTAAAACTTGTCATTTCATACTTATCTTGGATGAGTTTTTTTGGCAAATATATGTAAATCAAAAATTAAAATAATAATAATAATAAAAAATCCCCAACTCAAATTTCCTACATCTGGTCATCACCCATATTGTAAACTCAGAGAAAGAAAATCAAAATTGGATAATTCTTATCAACCATGATTTGCATTATCCAAAAAATGGACCAAGATTTATGCCAAGGTGCTTCTTAAAAAATTGGCACCTGTGTAAGAATATAATCAATCCATTTACAGAAACTAACAATCAATTCTGGCAATTCAAACTTACATCTCTATTCTGAAGAAAGGATGGTCCTCAAAAGCTCCTTCAAATTAGCTAGAACATGGCGTGGTCCTAAGCTCTTGACTCCAATAAAATTTAGGAGCTGCTCTAAATCCTACAAAAATGTCATTAACAGAAGAGGTCATCAACATGGCACAGAAATAGCAATGTAATTTGTGATGAAGTTGATTGCAAACTATGTGCAGAAATCGAAACTGGATATGAATAAATCCAATGACGTCTATAACAGGTTTGTTATTCAGTTTCGTATCTAATAAAAATCATGCTTGCGGATTGAAGAAGATAAATGCACGTATAAAATTCAGCACCTACTCCAGAGATCCTCTCCACAATCAAAAGCAGTTACGAGTCAATAATATCATTGTTTTAACAAATTATTTTTGTAACTGGCATTCCCTGCTCGATATAATGATATAATGAGGCTTACGGTGAACTATATCAAAAGTGCAGATGCCTTAATTTTGGTTCTTTGAAATAGGGAGCGAACTGCTGATCCAAAGTTTATCAAGGGGGAAGTAGGCAAGAGGAATATAAATTATAAAAGAAAACTGAGACATAAGGGAGGGCCAAAATCATTAAACATCTCTACTGCTCAAAACTTTGTACCACAATACATAGGAGAAAAGTGAACTTCATCTACTGCACAATAAACCCCAGTGAGGATATTAAGGTTCAAAGCCCTAGTCAGACTATTAGTTTCTTAGTTTTCACCTAACTAATTCTTTTTCAATTCTCTTTTCCAGCCAACTCCTATGAGTTTTAGAGAGAGGAGGAGAAAAGAAAATGTGGAGGCAAGATTCCCTTTATCACAACAGTTACGCAGCCTAATCTTTTGCAGCTGCTCCTGTTTTGTGTTTAGATTGTTGTCAGTAATACAACAGATAGTTGGTGTAAAAAGGGGTAATGAACAAGATTTATGTGGGGTTTTTAGTGCAACCTTCACATAAATGGGCTCATGCTCAATCACATTCTTCACAAAGTTTCTATCAACTTTTCAATGGGTAAAAATTCAATTTTAACCACACATTTCATGGAACCCACAACTTTCATCTACTTTTCAATCACACATTTCATCAACTTTTGTCAAAATGTGCTAAAACTTTTATCAAAAGCTTTGTTAAAAACCCCTAAATGTAAATATAAAAGAACAAGAGCTCCTCACTCTCAGCATATCTACTCAACTTTCTGTTCCTTGATGCAAGTTTACTGAAGTAACAAAGCAAAGCAAACTATACCGTCCAAAGATAATTAAAATGATACGAAGAAAAGTTTGAGCGTAACCTTTTGAGAATCATGGTTATGACGGACAATTCGTAAGTGACATATTACCTTATTGTTGTCAAATTGTCATATAATACATTAGGATAACAGGATTTTATATTATAACTCAGTTTAAAAACTATCCTAGTCAATCTAATGCCACTCAAATTATTAATTCCAAATTCTACAATTGGATTAATGACCACAATGATATAAATTTATATATGCTTTCCAGTCCAGAAAAATCTTCTGCTTAATTTAAGTGAGAATATCCGCAGAACGACAGGTACAGAATATTTCAGAAGCTGAGCAATGAGCTCACACCACCATCTAGATCTACACATCAGTGAAAGAATCAACACTCATGAGCAAAAACACAAAAATCAGGACAGGAACAAAATTAACAAGAAAAAATTTATATGCCCAGCTCTCTATCTTGTATAACAGAAAATTCATGTAAGATCATTAGTAGACAGTCTTATAATGCTCTAAAATTTTGAATATGTTTCAATATGGTCTAACACTAAAAAATTAAGAAGTGCTACACACCTTATTTAGCAAGAACATAGCATAAGCCGCTCTTGTGAAGTCTTGCCCTTCTATGAAGAGAGGGAATTCTACTGGCTTCGAACTTGTCAAACTCACTGCATAAGAGTCTGAACTGGACATCGAATGATCAATTGCAGGTGCATAATCACGTATATATGATCGAGAACCTCCTATCCGTAAAGGATAACGCAAAGGAACTTGTAAATAAGAAGCGATGAGTGAGACAGCCTGCATAGACAAGAAGCCATCATGATTAATAGATATTAACTTGCAATTAGTGCGCTGGCAATTGGCTAATGCCTACATGAATGCAATAATCCAATAAAGGTTACTCAAATCCAAAACAGGTTTAAACTAATTGCCAAGTTGATGACAAAAGTGATTGATCCCAGAGACATGACAAAGCATAATAACTCCCCATATATTTTAGATGTCCTATCACAATTCATCACAACTAAAGCAGATTACGCTTGAAAAGATACAAAAGTTGATCAAATTATGCCAGGCAAAGAGGAAGAACACACGTGTGCTACATATCCCAGGGCAGTTGAAGATCTCTGAAGCTCCTTCTTATCAGTGAAAAAACTCATCTTTGTAAAAGGGATCATAGTGAGATGCAGACCCGAGATGGTCAAAGAGCCTTGATCAACAGGTTTTGATCCAGATGGAACACCTGAAAGCAGTGACAAGAAACACAACAGAATAGAGATTAATCAAAATAAACCAATCAAGTAAGGAATTAAAAGCTGTACTAATTATGGCAATAACCTAAACTATCAATTGCAGCTGGAATCTTTTTATAAAAAGCAGAGTCAGCATATGATAAATGCAGTCATGCATTGCTTATGTCAACTTGGATATGACTCGAGCATACACACGTCTAATATTCAAATTGAAATCAGTAAGTAAGGAGGTAATGAGATTACAACCAATTGCAAAGATGCTGAGAATAATTCATTGAAGCCTTGAAATTCAACAGCTGTGATAATCAAGAAGCTATATAGAAAAATGATCCTAACAAAGCCAAGGGAGTCATCCATATAACATGACTATTAGAGATACAATCTATATGCCCCTCAGAAATTTCCAGTCAATTCTTGGTGCTTGTATACTGACTTTGCAAATTTAGCAACCACGGTGTACAAATTACCAAACAGACCCAACCCCTCTACTTTACCTTATCAGAGCATAAATTTGATCGATTATTGGCTCAGAAGATTTCCCTAATTTTAAGCCCTATAAATTGCAATCTTTTAAATGCTGAGCAAAATAAACAAACTGACAACCAAAGGATTAAAAACCCAGTAAATAAGATATTTTTAATGCAATAAGAACACACTTCGAAGCCCACACAAGTACATAGATGGTCACAAATATGTATCCTTTTTTCTTCAGTACAGCATAAGATGAGACTAGTACAACCAGAAAACTGTTATCTTGGTAATATTATTACCACTAATGGCCATTGGCACATAAAAAATAACTACCCATTTTCTAAATTCTGGGTACCCTAGTCCACACAATCATGCAGACCATAATTAAACATGCAAAGTTCTTTCCTTCTATTTTATTGAAAATAACATGACAAGAGAAAAGCAAACATGACTTCAACCCTCAACATCATTTATGCTAAAATGATGGATCCAGATAAATGTAACTTTGCAGCAACAACTACATAACAAAACTTATCATCTCTATCCTACGAAACGAGGCATATGTTGAAGGGATAGAAGCAAACATATGAAGGATATAGCTGTGTTACTGGTCACAATTATGTTTCCATATTCAAGTAATTGGGTAAGCCGTATAATGGATTTATAAATTTCTCTGTCATTTAGGCATATGACCTAGTTTTGTTCTACGCGAGGTAGAAAATAAAGAGTGAGTGCAGAAAATCATAAGCAGACTTTCTTCTTTACTATATTTGACTCACAACAAAGCTTGCAACCGAATTAAATAAAAATATATGCATCTTTGAACAGTTGAAGCAAGTTGTTGGCTTATTCATGGTTCAGTAGACAAATAAATATATTCATCAACATGATATATTAACAATTTTTCTCACTCTAACTAAATATAAGATCCATAATCCATTACCTGATTTGATACTGCTAGTGAATGATTCAAGTTCTTGCTCAGGAGCACGTCCAATTACAACCTTCACAGGATAAAGGAGTGAAACTTGTGATACCATATATCGTTGTCTCAGTCTCAATGACTTCTGCAGGTTTTTTAGACGAACATAACTTTTTTCTCCAGTAAGTGACCTATTTGAGTCCTGCATTGAAAGTAAATTTATTTCAGGTGTGCAAAAGTAATTTTTAAGTTAATGCAAAAATTTAAAATTTAGATTTGATAATAAAAGGGGAAGATTTTCAAGAGCATGTGGTGATAAACGTTCCTAAAAATAACAGTGAGTAAATATAAAAGACTTGAGATGCTTCAAAAAATGGCCTATATGCTCAATCCAGAGAAGATGTGGTATCACAAAATGGAGGTCAAGAAGAGCATAACAAATAAATTAGCAAATGAAGTAAGCAATCACTTTCAACAAGCATTCCCTCAACTAGGAGCCTTGCACTTCTATATTCTACAAATAATACACTTCCAACCACGCATAATCAAAACAATCATTCCAATTCCATGACCCACATTATCAGTTTAGTGGAATGCAAAGAATGGGAGGAAGAATATCTTCATTTCCAAGACACATCCAGAAATTTATTAAGGAACCCTTGAATCCATGAGGAACATGAATGAACTTTGTAATTTTGTTAACTAAATAATAATTAATTCTGTCCTGTGCATGTAATGTAGCCCCCTATTAATTATGGGCTTAAACATATAAAGCAAAGAAAGTTGTTTTTTGACAAGAACCAATTTGAAGTTTAAGTATTAGCTGAAAATCAAAACTTCCAACGGATGAAGCAGAGATCTAATTGTCAATTTTACATCACTGCTAAATTTTCTGCACACAACTTGAATTACGAAAAGAAATAGTGGCAACCATTCGGAAGACACAAAATTGAGGTGACAAAAAATTTCTTTTAGAAAGCTTCACGATGATACGTGAGAAATAGTTATCTTTAGTGATCTCCATAAAAGATATTGTTAGTTTGCATACTGATTAATCATGTCCACTCCTTGCTTTTCAAGAACCCTCAAAAAGTCAATAAGAACAGCACCAAAGGTACATAAACCAATACATGGCTCCTCGCACCCTGTACAAACATTGCCTTTCCAAAAATTTCACTTTGAATTTATGATTGAGTGAGAAGTATTTTAAGTGACAAAAATGTTCGAGGGCTATGATTTTCAAATAGGCAGGAACCAAGCTATTGAAAATAGCATTACTCTAAAAATGTGGAGCTATAGAGAACCTATCCCCATCATATTCACTTTAAGGAAATAAGCAACTCCTCGTCAAGAATCTAGGAGATAGTGACAAAGAGCTGTCACAAATATAGCCTCTAGTGTGGTAAAATAGATACAAACAGAAAATAGACATAATGAAAGAGCGTAGCTTGATCTCAAGCTTCCCAGAAAATCCAAAACAAGTCAAGTGATAAGAGAATAACCAATACCCAAGTGCTAATCTAGAGGTGAGGAAAGAACAAATGGCAAAGAAAAGCTTAGTCACTTATATAGACAGAGATTACCTGCATGCGTTTGTTGGCTGCAGAAAGAGCAGTTCCAGCCAACAATAAAGATCTAATTTCAGAACTAAGTTGTTCCTCCTGCTTTCTTACTTTCTCCTCTACAACCTTTGAATGCATTGACATGTTTCCCATCACCAATTTACGAGATTCCAGTTTTTCATGCATCTCATTGAGCTCATTGGTCCAGCTTAATGTTTGGGCTTCTACCTGTGCACATTAAAACTAATCATAAAGCATGAAAATTATAAAAGTGAACAATTTTATTCAAGAGGGTAGAATAGAAGGGAATAAGAACAGTCTCTTCTATATTTCCTGAGATAAATACTCTTCAACTAATAACAAGTAAGATCAGAGCAAGTAAATGAAGCTAAAACTAAATTGCAAACTCTTTCCTTCAATGACTGCAGGGGATCAAACAAATTGCAATCACGACAAAAACCATAAAATCATTAAGAGAGAAGACGAGAAAAATTCAAATCAACTTACATTTCTTACTATATATTCTGTTTGAAAAAATCCCAGTACTAGTTTCAACTACAAATAATACTTCTTTTCCAGTTACCAGCCAACTGTTTAAAGGATAAAACAATAACTCACTTCACTTTTCTGAACAAAAATGAGTAAATAAAATTGCATAAAGATCACAAGGTTGCAGTTCCATTCAGAAAGATTTGCACAATGTGACGTCTTCTTGATTCTGATGTAGTGTGACGGGGTTGCACCCTTCATCAACAGCTGAATGATATATGATAAATTGAAAATATCAAAGCAGAAATACAGGATGATATATTTTAGTTTAGATATCTTGCAGTTCCGCAAACCACATAGAAACATGACTGCAGTGACAATTTTGGACGCACAGGTGATTTTATATAAGGAACACTAATTGCTATAAAACTGGTCATTTACGTGTTTCATATAACCATTTTCAACAATCGTTATCCCTCCATTATACCACCCTACAAACTGGTCGGTATTAATTGTTATTCCAGGGTGGTTATAGGTGCTTGCAATTGTTGTTTACTTAAAATTCTATCTTCATTCAAATTCTAATACATAAAACCATATAAACAGCTTCACATAATTGAGCACAATGGGAAACGGAAGACACCCAGTTGAAGTAAAAGGGTATTAAAAGCATGGCTATAATTGAGTGCAAGTAGCAAGTTATAACTAACACCTTATCTTAGTTTGGTAGGAGAATTTGAATTAAATTTGTTTTGACCATAATTCAATGGCATAGACCCTTCTAATTATTAAAAAAAAAAAAAAATCTAAATTCCTCATTAAGAAGCATATTGCTTGGGTTTGTTGTTTTCACTGTAGGAATTTCTTCATATCTACCATTTCAAACATAGTTTAAGAAACAGATTTGATTATTTAAATTGGTATTTTGGTCTATTTTAAAACTTTTAAAATCAGTTTTGACCATTTACCATTACGAGTTTATAACAAGCTTCAAACTCTTGAAGAGAACGACAAATGCTTTACCTTGGATTCATGAAGGTCAATTCAAGTCGATTATATAACACTTAGAGCCCAATTAAACTAGCTCAAAAACCAAATCCTATGTTTTCTTCTATTTACATTTAATATTCAACATATCACTATTTAGACATAAAACCATGTGAAAAGAAATTGTGAGTTTAATTTCGTAAATTATAAAGAAAAATTAGTCATGTTAAAGAATCATATCAATTATCAACCATAGGCCATCAATATTAATTTTTAGTTATATATTAGAAAAAAGTGGGATCGGGTTTCGTTGAAGTTAACCCACAAATATACCTAAGATCACAACTCAATTATAGCGCACCCAAAAAAATATCATTGATAATGGAACAACTATGACTACTAATATAATTTCCAAATACGAAACCACAAAAAAATAAACCTTATTCCCAAAAAAAATAAAAAAATGACATTTCTAAATCATGAACAGAAGAATAATATAACAGATTTACTATGATTTCCAATCATAAAATTTTAAACAAACGGAGAAAAAGAATTGGGATAAAGTGCATACTTGTATAAGGGAATTGAGTTTCTGTTCAAGATTATTTTTCTGGCGCTTCGCTTCTTCAAGTGCGGATGTCAAACTACAGAGTCGCGCCAGCTCTTGCTCGTAATCCTCCCATTCTATTACTTTCGGTTTTTGATCTTCTTGTCCCTTCTGCTTCTCTTCTTGCACCTTCACAGTAGGCTTCTTCGATTCCATTCACAATTCACAATCAAAGAATCATTAACAATATTCAATTTCAACAATAAAAAACGTTCGTCATTGTAGGCCCGCCAGTTCTTCACCATCGTAGTACGGATTTTGGGGGGGAATTTTAGGGTTCCGATGATGTTAATTTCGACCTCATTATATGGAGTAAAAAAATTGGAAAATTATGAATCTTTGATTTTCACGAAATGCTGGTGAAATTGTTGTTGGAGAACTTTCTTGTTTTTGGAATCACTTCCCTCTTTCCTTCTTTTGCATTGCGGTCTGTTTGAATCTCATTATAATGGGAAAGCGCTGTCCTATTTTTGGTTTGAAGGTCCCCAATCGTTGACACTAGTAGCACTTTTATCCCCAATCTTTAAAATATAAGATTTACATCCTCGGCCTTTCATTTTGATAGCTCTTCCATCCTTGATTGATGGTTAAACCATAAAAACGTTTACATTTACGATATGCCACTTACCTATTAAATTTCGTAGAAAACCTTCTATTTAAAATCTTTTGTACGAAAACCTCCTACGCCAATATTTGTCATATTTGTCGTTAAAACAATAAAAAATGTCAACCATACATTCTTCAATAAAATAATATTTTTCATCACATCAATAACTTTTTCTTCTTTTTCAACCACATATTCTTCATCAATCTACTATTTTAAAATACATTTTTTCAAAATAATGTGATTCCAACACACCCTCAATATCCAATATATATATATATATATATATATTTTTTTTTTTTTTATTTTTTAATAAATTGTACTCAAATGTTTTATGGGTATCAACCACAATCCCTGACATTTTAATTTAACCCACCCAGCCACTTCATCTCTTTCGCGGGTAAGTCACCACTGCCTCACAGTAGGGGGCACGTCCCCCCTCTCCCCACATTGCTTCCAATATTTTTTTTCACCATTAAATACTTTTTGTTTTTGTTTCAATTTTTGAAATCACAATGGGATGTAAAATGAAATCGAAATATTACATTCCTAATATCATTTCGAAGTGCTCACGATCTACTTTTTTACGTAGTAAATGGCGTATGAAACTATCAATCGTCGCAAATATTACGACTTGTCAAAGTAGGCCGTTCAAAATTAGCATTTCGAAAATTTCCATAACATTCTAACTTTAAAAATTATTCGATGATCGTATGCTAATGAATTTACAAATTGCTTATGTCATTTNATTTCGAAGTGTTCACGGTCTAGTTTTCTATGTCGTTAATGACGTACGAAACGATCAATCGTAGCAAATGTTAGGACTTGTCAAAGTAGGCCGTTCAAAATTAGCATTTCGAAAATTTCCATAACATTCTAACTTTAAAAATTATTCGATGATCGTATGCTAATGAATTTACAAATTGCTTATGTCATTTCAAAACTTATTTCGAGTACTACATTATAGGCATACCGAATAGTCCAAACAAATATTAAAAATAGTTAAAGATGCGTCAAACGTTAATTTTAAAGAAAGATGTCTAACTCACATTTTCTTTAAATAAATTCAATTATTTTATTAACATTTATTATTTTTGCGATACAAATTTTTCAATTTAATTTTCATCATTTTATTAGGAAGTCTTATAAGGAATATTACATCAAAAAAAATTTGAATTTTACATCCGAAAAAGTCATATTCCATGTAAATTTTTGGATACAAAATTATATGAGACATGA
>CAIGRR010152690.1:0-13178 GCA_903798365.1 Fraxinus sp. 1973-6204
TCTCGGGGAGCGTGTGAGTGAGGACAAAGCATGCTGAAAAGACCCATGTTGGTACAGTGGGGACAGTACGTCGTCAATCTAACGGTCGGGACAGCCCGTTAAGTGGGACCCGGATCGTTACAGACACTGACCAGTTGATGACATTTCTGTGGTACATGTTTTTAGCAGTGGAAGCATGGTTAGTAATAGTTATATTGTGCTTTTGCTTTTGGTACAAGGAACCAAGACATGTGGATTTAATTTCCTCTTTTCTTTTGGCTTGAATAAATCTCTGTTCAAATTTCAATAGCATTCCTATATAATTTTTCAACTGCTGTGTTGTTTTTGGGTGGGAGATTTGTTTATTATCTTGTGGATTCCTGGTAATATATTGCTCCACACAGTGCACACATTTCTGAAAATAATTGGCAAGTAGAAGAAGAATTCAGCACGAGAGTATAAATGTTAAAAGACATAATTTGAATGAATATGCTTGTCCTCTCTTTAATAGCTTGAGCTTTTAGATGAGGTAGTCCAATATAATGGCAGAGCATGCAAGGGTTTTGTAATCAGCCTCAGAGCCACTCATTATGAAAATTATGCATGTTTTAGCCCTGTGATGCAAAAATGAATCTGGTTTACACAAAGGGGCGTGTTGAAAGCATAATTTAAGTTAATAATTTTGCCCCTTCTCTAATAGTTTAAACAAAGGCTTGGTAGGTTATCTCGAGTTTGATATACTCCCTGGACTTGTCTATGGTACATAGCATGAAATGACATGAAGGTCTGGTTCAGATAGGGCAGTTTGTTTCTTTTCAATCATTTGTCTCTAAAATCTGGAAATAATTCTAATTCCAGTATTTCATTCATTAGGATACTGTCATCCATTGGTTCAGAAGTATGATCTATGGTTTATTTGTGGGTTTGGGTTGAGGTAGGTGGTTTGGACCATCCATGTGTTTGTGTTGTCTTTTTGATAAAGGTCCTTCTACTTAGTACAGTATATATAACAGAAATGTGTGTGTCACTTGATAATGACATGTTGCGAGATCTGCTATGTATGTGGCATTTCTTTTGAAGGAAGACTTGAAAATTAGGCTTTTCATTCTTTGAAATCTGCTGAAGTTTAAAGTATCACTTGGGGACAAGCACTGGGACTGCAATATGGCATGTTAATAATGACCTATGGAATTTCACTAGAGTTCAAGAGATGTGTTTCATTACTGGTCTCAAATTGTGACTTTTTTTTACCATAGCAAACACAACCTAATGCTCTATTTGTACATAAACTTAATGTGGTGATTATTATATGCCGTTTCCATTTGTTTTCTTTTCGAATTAATGTTTGAGTCTACTATTCTCAATAATCAACTGTAGTAGATGTTCCACTTATTGTACATGATTTCTACCCCTGATTTGTGCAGCATAGTTTGTCCTGCTGTGGATGAATATTTGACAGTGTTTTATGTCGTTTGAACAGGCTCCTGCATCAGAAATTCAGGATAAGATATCATTTATTATTAATAACTTATCTGCCACAAATTTTGAAGCTAAAGGAAAAGAATTAACTGAAATCTTGAAAGAGCAATACTATCCCTGGTTTGCCCAGTATATGGTGATGAAAAGGTGAGAATTTTCCGTTATAATTTTGGAGGAATTACTGTAAGTGAAAATACAGACAATTTATTGTTCTAGATTTCCTTTCACAAACAATTTATCGCCTTATTTCTTTCTCTTGACCCCACCAAAAAAAATGCCATGGATGGAAAAGTAAAGAACAATAAAAATAATATAGTGAATAGGGAATGACCATTGTCATTTTTTTATTCTTTATTCCCTTCCCTTATTGACAGAGCAAGCATTGAGCCAAATTTTCACGACTTGTACTTGAAGTTCCTTGATAAAGTGAATATGAAGCCTTTGAACAAAGAGATTGTTCAAGCCACATACGAGAACTGCAAGGTTTGTGGGCCCCATAAACTATTCTATTCTCTCCAATGGCAGAGCTATAATTGGTATTGGTGTTCACATTTGGTGATCATGCATTCTTTCAGGTTCTCTTAGGATCAGAGCTTATAAAATCAAGTTCAGAAGAACGTTCATTGCTGAAAAATTTAGGAAGCTGGCTTGGGAAGATTACAATTGGCAAAAATCAAGTTTTAAGGGCACGGGAGATAGATCCCAAATCCCTAATTATAGAGGTTTTCCCTTTTTCTTCTATGTACCTATCTGGTCAATGCAGTGTTTATGGGGATCCTCTTCTCTGGGACATTGTTATAACGCTGTATACAACTATTTATGTTGTGAAGTGGATGATTCATGGTACATGATATTTGGTATTTTTGCAGGCTTATGAAAAAGGATTAATGATTGCTGTTATTCCTTTTACCTCCAAGGTATGTATATTCTGTGGTTGATGTGAACCTTGTCATAGGACTACTGCATATTTGTTTTATGCTGTATACTTGCTTCAGGTTCTGGATTCATGTTCAAACAGTATTGCGTATCAACCTCCTAACCCTTGGACCATGGGTATTCTTGGATTACTCACTGAGATTTATGCAATGCCTAATTTAAAAATGAACCTCAAGTTTGACATTGAGGTACGTGTATATGTATATCATCTGTTTCTATTTTGCTTATGGGATGACTGCCGAATATACGATTTCTTGTTTATTTCTGAAATTGCTCTGCCTTTCAGGTCTTATTTAAGAACCTTGGCGTAGATTTAAAGGATGTAACGCCAACTTCACTTCTCAAGGACAGAGTTCGCGAGGTTGAAGGGAATCCTGATTTTTCCAACAAAGATATTGGAGCTTCCCAGCCACAGATGGTAAATGAAGTCAAATCTGGAACAATATCTACTCAAAATCAAGTTGAGCTACCCCTTGATGTTGCCAGCCCTCCTCATCCTACTGGCCATTCGCGTGTATTATCTCAGGTTTGTGGTGCTTCAGTAGTACTTTTTTTTATCTAGTCCATCGTAATCTTTTTTAGGTATTTGAAGTTGACTTTGTGGTGGATTCAGTATACTGCTCCTCTCCATCTATCATCTGGCACACTGCCGGACGATGATAAGCTGGCTTTAGGTTTATCCGATCAGCTTCCCTCTGCTCAAAATCTTCTACAAGGTCAAACACAGTTATCAGTTAATCAGGTATGGTTATGGTTATATTGGTGGTGGTTCCTTAGTAGTTTGTGGTAACCATTGACTAGTCACAACAACGTTTTCCACGTTTGCAGCTTCCTGTTCCATCGTCTAATATTGAGCAGCAAGTCATTGTCAATCCGAAGCTTCATGCTTTAGGCTTACACTTGCATTTCCAGAGGTCTGAATCAGTTATTGGAAATGTTGTATTTTTCTTTATAAACTGACGAATAATCCATTTTTTCATGCTTTTTACTTGGTGTCTGCGGCAGTGTACTTCCAATTGCAATGGATAGAGCTATCAAAGAAATAGTGTCGAGTATTGTGCAGCGTAGTGTTTCTATAGCAACTCAGACAACAAAGGAACTTGTTTTGAAGGTTTCCTTCGCAATTTGTTTCACATTATGAACACTATTATTGTCACCAAATGTATACTACTATAAAAATTTTTGACCAAAATTAATTTTCTTCTTTTTGGAACATTCAATGATAGGACTATGCCATGGAGCCAGATGAGACTCTTATACGTAATGCAGCACACTTAATGGTTGCAAGGTTGGCAGGGAGTCTAGCTCATGTGACATGCAAGGTAGAGATAGAGTTTGTTATTTGGTCTACTGCTACTCTCTGTGATCAGACATATTCTTATTCATGATATGCTGATGTGATCCAAGTATTCATCATTCTTCATTACTAGTTTTCCATGTGGATTTTTGCTTGCTGTCAGGAACCTTTGCGTGGCTCAATATCAAGCCAGCTTAGGAGTACACTTCAGGGATCGAGTATATCAAGTGAACTGCTTGAAGCTGTTCAAATTGTGACCAATGACAATCTTGACCTTGGCTGTGCCTTGATTGAACAAGCTGCAACAGAGAAGGTTAGATCTCTAGCAATCCATTGGTATGTGGTATATGACTGCAACAGTGAATTCTGTGCTTGTGACAAGTGGCATAATGAAAAGAGGAACACTAATTACTCACCAAACAGAAACTAAGGCATTGTGAAAAGAGGAAAACTGATTACTGACCAAAATGAAATCAAGTGTAAAAAATGCTATCAAATTTAATTTACAACAAACAAGCATATAGTTGCCACGTTATAGCATATGCTTGTCCTTTTGAACCTTTATTTTTAGTTCATCTTCAACCCTGGTTGTCTTGTAATAAAAGATTTTTATTTTTTACATCTGATGCTGTGAGCGCATAATTTTAATAATTTTTTGCTATTTTAACAAAAAAGACTCCATTATTGTCCCCGAATTTCTTGAAATAAAAACTCTTTGAGGTTATATTCTTTAATTCACGTGTTAGTAGTTTGATGACTAGTTAATATATACTAAGATGAAATCGTAGTGAGTCCTCCTGAGATATTGTGGCTAACTTGTTTCTCCTTACCTTTCTGCGGCATTGTGATTCTGTTTGCAGGCAATTCAAACGATTGATGGAGAGATTGCCCAGCAGCTTTCTATAAGGAGGAAACATAGAGAGGGTGTTGGTCCTACATTTTTTGATGCTAACCTGTACACGCAAGGTCACATGGGTGTGCTACCAGAGACTCTTCGTCCTAAGCCAGGCCGCCTATCGCATTCACAGCAGCGAGTATACGAGGTAAATGAAAGTTTTCCTTTTGGGGACATCATTGTAAGTCCATGTTAGTTTACTTATATCTCGCCACATTCCACCCCACCCCCCCACCCCCCTTTTTTCAGGATTTTGTTCGGTTGCCATGGCAGAATCGACCAACCCATAGCACAAATGCTGTGCCTGTTGGTCCCTCTATTTCTTCTGGCAGTAGTGGCATGTCCCGGCAATTTGCTTCGGCATCTGGCCAAATAAACCCGGGCGTGTATTCATCTGGCCTTGTTAGCACTGGAATTAGTGCTATACCCCAGACTTTGGAGATTGGCTCTGAGGAGATGGATAATAGTTCGACTCAACTTTCTAGGTTTATATTATTACTGTTTTCTTTCATACCTTCATGATATTACTAACCAAAGAAGTAACTTATTCTCCCACCCTCTTTGTTTAATGTTGCAGTTTTTCCTCAACTCATATTGCAACTGCTGATGGCCTTAGCCCTCAAAGTCTTGAAAATGATACTGCTTCATATCCTCCGGTCTCAACTCCTGAACTACACATTGACCCCCCCATCTCTGCTAAAGTAAGTAAAGTTCTGAATGAAAAATTTTAGGCTGTAGATTTCTATGTATTGTAGTTAATAAGATATTCCATTTGCTGCAGGAATCTGAAAGTGGACCACAGACTCCAAATCCTACTTTGGCTTCTGAGCGCGCCGGAAGTAATGTCTTAGAGCCATTGTTGGCCACAGGCGATGCATTGGACAAGTATCAGACTATTTCAGAGAAGGTTGTGTAACATTAGTTTCTCTTCTTTTTATTACGTGTTTTGTGATGTAGGATAGATGGTGTTGTCATGTTGAAAATGTGAAAACTGTTTTCCAACTAGCATAGAGACAAACTATTTATCTGTTCTGCTTGGAGACTCTGATAAAGTTTATTTCCAAAATTCATTGCAGCTTGAAAATCTTTTGACCGGTGATGCTAAGGAAGCAGAAATCCAGGTAATAATTGTTTTATTTCAGTACGTCAATTGTGATTTTTTCTCCGATATACCTGTTGCACAATATTACAATCACAACATTTTTTGTATTATGCTGGAGATTATCTTATTATCAAATCTATTATCTTGCAGGGGGTTATAGCTGAATTTCCGGCAGTAATCCTCAGATGCATAAGCCGAGATGAGGCTGCCTTGGCTGTGGCTCAAAAGGTGATGTTACAGCATCTTATTGCCATTGGATTGTTTTTCTAAAATCGCTTTCTGAATTTGGATTTCTACTCTGCTGCAGGCTTTCAAAGGCTTGTATGAAAATGCTTCTAACTATGCTCATGTCAATGCTCACCTTGCTATCCTGGCTGGCATTCGTGATGTTAGTAAGCTTGTTGTTAAGGAGCTAACTAGTTGGGTATGTCCCAGCGACTTTAATGCTTCTGAGTGTCTTAAATTTTCTTATTTTGGCCTTTTACATACATTCGAAAATGACTCTTATGCCTTTGTATTTGTAGCTAAAATGTTCAGAGGGTTAATTTTTTTTTATCTTAATCATTTTAAAACTGAGGTGAAAATGAAGACATTAACATGTGTTGCTAATTATTTCTTTGGCAATCTGTTATTGGGGTTTTTTGGTTATGTAAGAGTTACCTGATTTTCTATTGATATACCCAACCCAAATGCTTCAATTAGAAGTTGATGCAGGAAAGTCTAATTCATGTTTGTCTGTTATCTGTCTCGTTCTTTGTTTTATGCTAATTTGGGTATCTTGTTGTTTTGAAATACTTAATGAAATAAAGTTATTTAATTAATTTTATTTATTTATATATATATGTATTTTGACAGGTGATATACTCTGATGAGGACCGGAAGTTCAATAAAGATATTACTATTGGTCTTATTCACAGTGAATTAATAAACCTTGCCGAGTATAATGTCCACATGGCAAAGCTTCTTGATTCAGGAAGGAATAGTATGTATCATAGATACTGATTCAATAATGATGTATAAAGAAACTAATACAACTCATTCTGTATACAACGTGCAGAGGCTGCCATGGAATTCGTGATTTCTCTTTTAGAAAAATTGGTTGTCAATGATTCTAAAGTCATATCAGAACTACACAATCTTGTTGATGCTCTGGCTAAGGCACGATCTCACTCAATTTTGTTTCTTGCACATGCATTCATTTTTTACACGAGGATTTAATTGTTTTCATGTTTCAGATTGCCTCAAGACCTGGATCTCCTGAATCATTGCAGCAGCTGGTTGAGATTGCTAAGAATCCCTCTGGTAATTCTGCTTCTTTATCTGGTGTCATTGTTGGAACAGAGGAAAATATCAGATCATCTAGAGACAAAAAGGTATTTGANCAGCTGGTTGAGATTGCTAAGAATCCCTCTGGTAATTCTGCTTCTTTATCTGGTGTCATTGTTGGAACAGAGGAAAATATCAGATCATCTAGAGACAAAAAGGTATTTGAAGTCTCTCTTTTGGTACATTTTTTTTTGGGGCTATGCAGTTAGGTATAAACCAAGTTTCGAAGTCTTAAAATTTTCAGTTTATTGTGTTGGAACAGGCTATTGGGTTTTCTGGAGCGAACAGGGAAGACTACACTTCAACGGAATTGGTGGATCCAGATCCTACTGGTTTTCAGGAGCAGGTGACTGTCTTAGTTTTATATGTTCTATATCCATGCTGAAGGAGACTTATAGTTGTATGATATGGATTATTTTTCACAATTTTATGTGTTTCTGTGTATAATAGAAACATGGTGGTAATTAGTTTCCGGCCAAGGCCATGGTGGATATTCCTTTAGATGGTCTAATCAGTCTGATTGTTTTGCATCTTGTGTTACCATTACCATAGTTATGGTTGTACTGGGTCGGGTGTTTTCTTGGTCCTCGCTGAACTGAATAAAAAGAAAGGATTATCGGTGGTTCTCGCCTATTGTGTTTCTGGTAGAAGTGGTGGTGTTAATTGCTTTATTGTATTTGAGAGCACGATGAATCTGGAAACTCAGTTAGTGTAGAGGCTGTGATTGCTGTGCTTTTAGGGTTTTGGTAGTGGGAAGCATAATGGTTTAAAGATTCCATGGGTATTTGTGAGGGGTTGTGGTGCTCTTGCCTGATACAGAGAAGGGATGGGAATGAAGAATATGGTTCTGATTCCCTAGCAAAAAAGATTTTTTAAAAGTTTGTTTTAGCGAGGTTTTTTGGCAAGTACTCAGTGTATGCATCTCAGGAAGTAGCCATTAATATCAAATAGGGTGGGGGGATGGGTCTTTTGTTATTCTACATTAGTTTCAAAATTTTAGGCGAGGATATACACCATGTTTTACGTTGACTAGAAGAAGCGTATTTACAGAAGTGACACAATCCTAGTAGATTAGATTATAACAATACTAATATGTAGATCAAAATTATATTGGCCTGATGTGGTTGCAATAGATTTGATTTGATATTTCTATGAATATAGTAGTCGATCAAAAGGAGTGCACAATATATTCTTGCAGCAGCCCAAGTTTATTGGAAATAATGCTTAGTTTGTTGTTGAACAAGAATTTCTGTGTACTATCAAGTCTCATGTTTTATACGGTCAAGATTAAGATAATGTTTTCTTGAGTCATGTCATTTCTATCAATTGTCTTTGCCTGCCTATCCCTTGGTGTTGCCCTCGTACTCCATTTTCTTTTTTATTCTTGCTTCTCTTTTGTTGTACACTGGGATAGACATCTCAGGCTTGAAATTGGCTGGTGGAGATGGGGGTGTATTTTATAATAGTTTCAAATGTTTAACTTTGAATCTGCCATTCATGTAGGTTTCTGTACTGTTTGCGGAATGGTACCAAATATGTGAACTTCCGGGAACAAATGATGCAGCTTGTGTTCGTTACATCTTACAGTTACTCCAGAGAGGCCTACTCAAAGGAGATGATATGTCAGATCGCTTTTTCCGCCGGCTCATGGTGAAGTTCCTCCCATTTTATCATTTAGTATGTATAATATGTATAGCTTGTCTAGACTTCAATTCACCGTCCTCCTATTTCAGGAACTGTCAGTGTCACATTGCTTATCTTCAGAGGTGATAAATTCAGGCCCTTCTCAGTTGCATCAGGGACAACCTCTATCTTTCCTTGCTATTGACATCTTTGCCAAATTAGTCTTCTCAATCCTGAAGGTAGAAATCATATTTTTGGAATTATGATTTTGATTTTCCTTTTCTTAAGTTCCAATATTGGTAACTTTTCTCCAACTCAATTCTCATTGTCCCGGCCTCCCCTTCTGTTCTCATTATATTGACTGACTTCACAATTCTCTCTGTCTCGACTTCTCTTCCTGCAAATTTTCCAGTTTTCTCCTGATCAAGGATCTAGCAAACTCTCTCTTTTGCCTAAGGTATTATCCCCCACCTGAATGATTTGAGAATTTATGTGGCTGCTCTGTGCATTTGAATACATTTCATAAATGGATTTTACAGGTTCTTGCGGTGGCTGTGAAATTCATTCAGAAAGATGCTGAAGAGAAGAGGACATCCTTTAATCCAAGACCCTATTTTAGGTTGTTTATTAACTGGCTGCTGGATCTGTGTTCCTTGGACCCTGTTTTTGACGGAGCAAATTTTCAGGTAAGCTGCACGTCAGCATTCAGTTTATTCTTCTGATCATGAATTAACTTCTATTCTTACTTGTTCTTTTAGGTTTTGACTGTTATAGCAAATACCTTCCATGCTCTTCAACCTCTCAAAGTTCCAGGATTCAGGTTAGTTTCTTGTCCATCACTAGCATTTCAAGCTAAACTGTTAATCATATTCTCTGTGTAGACTTCTCATGCGGTTCCATTTACAGCAGGTTCCTTGTTCAGTTTTCTGGACCTATTTTTCTTTTCTTTTCTTTTTTACAAGTGCATGTTCACTAGTTCAAAATGTGTGTTTTTCTTCATTGTATGCCATAATGATATGGGATCTACTCTCACATGATTAAAAAATGATAAAAATTGCTTATGCATTAGAGTGATATGATTCCACAAGAACAGGTTGAATAAGGCAGAGTTATGCCGATATTATATGGCCTGATTGGTTGCAAAAGATTCTCTGAGTCGACCTTCAAATGAAGGTAGTGGTGGATTGGAGTGACTATTAGGATTTACTTAGCTACCACAAGGGCCAAGTTTTCTGGGAATAAGGCTTGGGCTCTTGTATTAGAACATGTTAAAAATTGTTTCTGTACAGTCTTGAGTTGTGATGAAAATCATGTACAAACAGTTAAAATAGAGAACTTAACCTTGTTCATTTTACAATGCCAATTTTCAGTAGGCTAATTTTGATGATAGTTCCTGGTAGGTTCACTATTTGCTTTCTTTATTAGGAGGTATGTAAATGTACTTCACATGATTATTATTGTTGTTCTTTACTATAGAACCTGACCTTGTTTGTTTTACCCTGCAATCTTCAGTGGCATATTTTTTCATAATAATGTTCGTAGGTTCACAACTTACCTTCTTCATTAGAAGCATACAGAAGTCGTGGTTCTCCATGACTGCTATAAAGAAAGTTGTAGTTCACCGTAATTATTATTGTTGTTATGCTGCTCACTTTGGAATTTGCCTGTTCATCAATTCATTTGGTTACTGAAGATGTGAATTGTTTTCAGCTTTGCATGGCTAGAGTTGGTCAGTCACAGGAGTTTTATGCCAAAATTACTCACAGCAAATGCGCAGAAGGGGTGGCCTTATTTTCAGCGCTTGTTAGTAGATTTGTTTCAGTTCATGGAGCCATTTCTGAGGAATGCTGAACTGGGTGAACCGGTGCGCCTCTTTATACGAATGAGATTATTGTTTAATTAATCATTATTATTGCATGCAGATGATGAGATGCATTCAATTTTTTCAATAAATTTTGTCGGCATTTAGGTCCACTTTCTTTACAAAGGCACACTCAGGGTGTTGTTGGTGCTACTCCATGATTTTCCAGAGTTTCTATGTGATTATCATTTCAGCTTCTGTGATGTGATCCCCCCAAGCTGCATACAGATGCGAAATATAATCCTTAGCGCATTTCCTCGTAATATGAGGCTACCAGATCCTTCTACTCCCAACTTAAAGGTGTGTACCTACTCTTAAATTCCCATCAATATGCTTAGCCATAAAAAATAATACTGACGCAAATTGTGTTGTGTTTCTATTTTTAGATTGATCTGCTGACAGAGATAAGTCAATCGCCACGTATTCTTGCTGACGTTGATGCAGCTCTTAGAGCAAAGCAGATGAAGAATGATGTTGATGAGTATCTAAAGGTAAACTTGAATGGAAAATGGAAAATGGAACATAAAATTTCGAGGAAATGGGTAAAATAAGGGATTATACACCCACCTGCGCGTGCACGTGTTTGTTTCTGTGTGGTGAGGTAGGGGTGGGGGTGGGTGTGGTTCTTGAAGTAGCGAAGTTCTTTACATTTTCGTTTCATTCTCTTATAATACAAGTATTTCTCATGTCAATTTATGGTACAGACTAGGCAACAAGGCTCCTCATTTCTTGCTGAATTGAAGCAAAAGCTGCTACTTTCTCCAACCGATGCAGCTCGTGCTGGGACCCGTTACAATGTTCCTCTAATCAACTCCCTTGTACTTTATGTTGGGATGCAGGTATGCCCAATATTTACCGCCTCTAGACAACTAAGCTTGTTTGGGAAGTGTGTATAATCGGTTTAAATTATAACTAGATAGATGAGTCGGTAGTACTTGTGGGTCCCTCGGAATGTGTGGATAAAAAGTGGCTCGATTGTTTACAAGTTTATAAACATGAGCCAAACACAGGCTAATATAATCATGGAGGACACTTCTTTCCCTTTATTTTATTTCTACTCTCTTCTTTTACCTGCATGATATTTCCTCTTCACAATATGTTTGGTTTCTGAATGTCTTTCATAAATTTTCTGTAGGCTATTCAGCAGCTGCAGGCTAGAGCACCCCCTCATTCACAATCCATGGCTAGTATGACCATGTTCTTGGTCAGTGCTGCTTTGGACATTTTCCAGACTTTGATAATGGATTTGGACACTGAGGGTTGTTATTTATTCCTAAATGCGGTTGCTAACCAATTACGTTATCCAAACAACCACACACATTACTTCTCTTTCGTCCTTCTCTACCTGTTTGCCGAATCAAACCAGGTGTGTACAATCTTTCTTTTCAGTTCACTAGATTGTATATGAATGTTATTCTTACATTTTTTTTTACATTTATATCGCATTCAAGTGATTTGAGAAAATTTATCAAAGCTACTAAGAAAACAATATGAATTTGATTTTGTAATTGACATCCCTGAATCTTCCTTGTCATTTCCTACAATTATGTTCTCAGACGGAAGGATATTTTGACTTTATATGGGAATGAACAAGATTTTAGCTTATAATGTAATTTTTTTCCAATTTGAGCAGGAAATGATTCAGGAGCAAATCACTAGAGTACTGTTGGAACGACTTATCGTTAATAGGCCTCATCCCTGGGGTCTTCTAATTACTTTTATCGAGCTTATTAAGGTAATTCAAGTTAATCTATTCCACAAGATGGAAGTCTTTGAAAAACGCAAAATTGCTTTATTTCTCATACAATTTTGTTCATGAAACAGAATCCCAGGTATAACTTTTGGAGCCGGTCTTTCACAAGGTGCGCACCAGAGATTGAGAAACTCTTCGAATCAGTATCAAGATCCTGCGGGGGCCCAAAACCTGTGGATGATGGTGTAGGATCTGGTGGAATACCAGATAATTTGCACTAGACTTGAGGTTGTTCATACAGTTTCCTATTGTTTCATGTTTATCACTAGTGGCTGGATGATCTTTGATACTAGAATGATACTGTAGATAAGTGTCACTCTATTTATTTAATTATTATCAGATTAACTCAAGTAGCAGCATCCTGTAGCTGGTTTTCCCTAGTACTACTATCGATAAATATCTGAATGTATATATATTGTCAAGTATATGAAGAATCTTTGGCCCTTTAATTTGGTTAATTGTTAAATCTAGTTCTAGATCTATTGAAATATCACAATATGCAATTTAATTTTCATGGTGAAGATCAATTGTTGAAATGTTCACAGAACTTTAATCTGCTTTGCAATGTTTACAGAACTTTCGTCTTTTGCACTACATACATCACTGTCAAAAAAACCATTTAGCGCTTACGATGACGCTGCAGACGGAATTTCATTTAAATAATGCCAACTCAGATATGGAATCCAATTCATACAAAAACGTGTCCCAAGTGTGTTAAACATACGATTTGTTGAATCTTTTTAAAAAAAAAAAAAACAAAGGGAAAGAAAGAAATAAAAAACATTCACCCATGTGCCGTTGACAACCCATTTATTTCCCAATCACTCAAAACTAAAAAAATCCCCAGACCCATAATTTTCCCCAAATCCTCCTAGTAAATTTCATCCGACTTCGGTCACTCACGTGATTAATTCAAAACCCAGAAAG
>CAIGRR010152692.1:0-17921 GCA_903798365.1 Fraxinus sp. 1973-6204
TTTGGTAAATTGCATTCAATTTCATAATTCAAGTTAATTTAGTCAAAATCTACTCTTTGAATCCCTTTACTCTAGGTTAGGGTCAAGATAAATAATATCTAAACTACTTAATCCTCGTGGGAACGATACTTGGACTTCAAAACCCATTTTATTACTTGAATGATTCGTACACTTGCGGTAATCAAAGTCGAATACATTTTCGGCGTGTCAAGATGTAGGCACCAAACTTTAACATAATAGATAGTAACCCTTTACAACTTACTTAGTCCATAGGTTTTCCTTACATATAAATAATTAAGAAAGGTTTATATATTTCAAATTTCTTTAAAATGTTTCATATGTAACAAGGTAGATGTTATTATATTTAGTACGTGACACTCGAAACTTAAATACGGGGTGTCACACCACACCACCAGAACTCCGTACAATTAGACGGTCCTCACTCGTCCCTACCTATACTACCCAGCCACTAGCCCTAACGTCACCAGATTTGGCCAAAATCGATGGCCAAAATCAGCAACTTGTCAACACAAAAATCAACTACATCACCTTCTCCTGCGAGACCCATGCCCTTTCCTTCATACTAGTCGACTATACTTATCAGGGCGCACCTATTCATGGTCTTGCAACATCAACAAATCCACACGATCAAATTTTATAGCCCTATTTTTCGAATCAAGCGAAAATGTAGTCACAATTTCCAACGCGATGATGGGACCTATGATCGTAGACCACCTATTATGGCATCATCTGATCACAACGCAGCAATTCCACCTACGGGTCTTCAACAATTCAGCCTCCATATGACGGTCGGATAAGGATATTAAGTGTGTGCGAGGATGATTTTGGCCATCGATTCCAGCCAAATCTGGTGATGTTAGGACTGGTGGCTGGGTGGTATGTATAGAAGGGAGTGAGGGCTGTCCAGTGGTGTGGAGTTCCGATGGTTGTTTGGAGTTTTTAAGGTTCAAAGGTGGTGATTGACCCGAGTTTATGGCGTATGTTGGATTTTTAATTATACATTGGAGACTTATTTGTAATTTTTTGAAATTTTGGGACTATGATTTTAATTTGTTCTTTATTTTTTTTGTTTTTGTTTTTTTAAATAGGAGGGCGTTTTCATCATTTTAAACTTTTTATTGAAAGGGTAACTATATTTACACAACATTTTCTTATAAATACACCACATTTTAATTGTATCATTGATCCCTTATCTTTATTTAATGTTACATTTATGTTGTTAACTTTTTTCATCACGTTCTTATTATTAGTCTTTCATTAATTAACCAATGTTGTCTTTAATAACGATATTTATCCAAAANTAATTGTATCATTGATCCCTTATCTTTATTTAATGTTACATTTATGTTGTTAACTTTTTTCATCACGTTCTTATTATTAGTCTTTCATTAATTAACCAATGTTGTCTTTAATAACGATATTTATCCAAAAATTTTATTATTGTGCCTTAAAACGATGGACAAGTGTTTAATCATAATTTTGATTTTTTTGCTTATTAAATACATGCGGATAAATAGTTTTTTTTGTTCTCTCTTAACAAATTTTTTGACTAAAATCATTATCAAAGACAAGATATACTAATTAATGAAAGATTCGTGATAAAAATACAATGAAAAAACTTATGGACATAAGTGTGACAAGGACTAAAGGTAATAAACAATTTATACAATTAAAATGTGGTGTACTTATAAGAAAATGTAGTGTGAATATATTTAACCTCATTGAAAAAATAGATGAAAATGATGATTTCCGCAATGAAACGTGGAAATGGGGGGTGAAAATGCAGAATTTTGAAAGTAAGGATGTTTTGCACACTAAACGTCAAACGTATGGACGTTTTGTGCTAATAAGCCTTATTTTTATCTCGAAGTTTTAATTAATTAATATATAATGTCCCCGATGATCATATAAATACATCGTGAGGGAGTAAAAAGATCTACTTGTCACTCATATTTTCAAATAAGTAAAATAAATATTTTAAACAAATGTTTTATCCACGCTACCATAGCATATTTATAGAAATCATTATCATAGACGTGCTCTAATTAAGTGAATGTTAAAAACATTTCAAAAGCTAAGGACTAAGTGTGAAAATGAAAAAAGCAAAAAATTGAAGACTTTCAATGCGATTAAAATGTAGTGCAATTACCGAAAATTATTATATGAATGCTTAATTAAGTGCGTGAGAAATTTAAAATATAATATTCAAATTTAATTTAAAAACTATCTATTGGTCCTAGTAATTTTGATGTGCCTTCCTGAATCAAATATATATATCTGTGTGAATCTCATGATAATTTAGAATTGATCGTACAGTAATCTGTTCATTTTTAAAATTAAGAGATTGAATTACCAATCAAGCAATAGGCCGAGGAGCAGTTGGGCAATTTCTCCTCTTTAATATCCCAAAATATCCCTCTCTCTCCAGATTATCCTAATCCCCCTCTCTCGTTAACCCCTCCCTCCAAAAGATACGCTTTTGCATTTGAGGTTCTCTCTAATTCTAGATGTATATATTGTCGCATATATAAGCACACAAGTGCATATATGTATAAAATATGTGTGTATGTATGTATTATGTGTTTGTTTATATTTCTCAAGGAGCTTCGGAATCAAGTGGTTGAGATTTTTGTTTGAAAACTATAGTTTTGAGTTTATATTTCGATGCTTCGAAATAGGAATGTCTTCTGCTTCTTCAATGTCAGGTAAGTGTTATGTTGGCTTTTGATTTTCGATTTTTGTCACGTATATGAATCTGTGATTATCTCTGGTAACATGCCGAGTGTGTAAGTGGATTGAGTGTGTGGATTAATGTGATGTTGGCAGGTTCAGTGGAAGGCGTGAGTATGGGCAAGTTTTGGAAAGGATATTTGAGCGGTAGATACGATTACAGTGTGCTGTCATGCGCTTCGAAGGCTCCAAGAACGCTCACTGGATTTCTCGCTAGCACCGCACAACCTCCTCAAGCGTGTGTACGAACTTCGAAGGGAATTTGCATCCGACCAGTGAGTATTTGGGATTTACTGTTTCGGAGTTCACTATATGCCCGAGTCAAGAACATGAATATTTTTAAAATGATGATGTGCCTGAGAAAGTTATGTTAATCATCTACATTTCTCTCCGTCTTTTGGGATTTAATAATTCTCTCCAGTCCTCGATGGCGAACTGAATGTATTTGTTTAAAGTTTGGTTAGAAATATTGAGCTTTATGCCTTACATCAAAGTTCTTATAAATGATTAATTTTTGGTTTATTGGAGCATTGTGACATTGAAATTTCAAAGGGATGCAGTTTAGGAGTTGTAAGATTATTTTGTTGGATTTCCAGTTCTGATCAACTAAATTATCCTAGTCGATAAACTTGAATCTTTGGAGAGCTGATTCATGTGCATTAGGACGGAACGAATTCTTATTTAATACTAATTCGAGTGAATAGTGTTGACCCCAAAAATTGAGTCAACAGATGTCGGGCTACTCTTGCCACGTCAAGTACGGTTGCGGCCCGTTCTTACCTGAATGACGGCGGCAATCAGTTGGGAATGGACGTAGGAGACACTTTCCGACAAGAGACGAAAACGTTAGGACTATGACGATTCAAATCAATGACAACCGCGCTATCAACTACTGTTGGGCAAATAACCAAGAATATCTTTCTCTTTGTTCGGAGGAATATGTGGAAGGATAGATTGAGGGAGTAATTTGTGAGAGATTCAAAGTGTTTAATACTTGAATTTGTACTCAACTATGATGTAAAGAAAGGTTAATGGAGAAATTGCTAAGTATTTCCCCTCAATATCTCGTGAGTTTCCAATTCCTTGTTTACAAAGATGCTAACCTCGATTTCTTACATGGATAAGTTATTTATACTACCATGGCCGACGTGGTGATCGTTTGATCAAAGCCACGTGGTCACATCTCCTACACTAAAGCCTCACATCATTGTCTATTCCTATAATTAATATTGACAAGGGGTTGGCCGTTCTACATTGTAGGCCAACACACAAACACACTTTTATTACAGACGTCACATCAGTCATTCCAGGGATCTTCGAATCTTCAGTGCGGTCAACATTGAATTAAGGACTTCTAGCGCTTTAGAGCTTCGGACAACTTGCAAGGACTTCAGCTTCAAGCTTTAGTGCTTTGCATAGGAGGGAGGGGTTCGGCATCCGCTTCAGACTTAAGTGAAAGGACTTTGGATGTTTGTCTCTTTTACCATTCTGACTTCATTGACCTTTCTTTGACTTTTCTGCTGACTTCCTGCCAACGTGGCTTTGCTGTCCACGTGGCAATCTCTCCTGGAGCCTCGGAGGCGAGGCGTAACAAATAGCATGACTCCAACAAGTAAATAAATAAAGCTATGTTTCTTATGATTTTTGGTGGTAAATTAGTGAATGGCTTGCTGTACTGGGAGTGTAAAATATTATGTGTAACTTCTCCCTACTTCTGTATTTGCTTTTTTGGACAAGATTAATTTGAATTAAGTTGAACAATTGACTCAGAATCCAGCAAAAGGCATATTTCAAGCACTAATAATTTCTGGCATTCTATGATCGGTTATTTTAATTTTAGTTTATTTTTCACCAAAAGTTAGTGGGCGCTATTTGGTATTAATTGCGGCCTGTCATTCTCTTTATCTCTTATTTGTGTCAGAGATCTGGATTCCATAATTTGGGAGGACTGTGTTCATATGAAGCCTCAGATTTTCTCCTTCCACAAAATCTCTTAAGCTCAAGTGTACTTCATTTAGCTTGCGGAAATTGGAAGTTGCACTGTTCTTCGTCTTCTTCTTCAGAATGCTACAACGAGGTTTCTCCCGAAAATTTGTGGGAGGTATGCCAAACAACGTACATTTGTCATAAATGGGTTCCCATACTATATAGGATTATCTAAGAAACAAAATGTAGAACCTGGGTGAGACGGGATTGCTAAGAATGTTATGAATTATGATGTATGTCGTGCAAAACAAAATGATGAATAAGAATGATAACATTGCTGAAATGGTTAAAGTAGCACTCATGAAAGATGAATTAAGTGGGAATTAGTTCAGATGGTTAGGACAAATTGAAAGTTGTTGGGCGGATGCACCCTTTCAACAGAGTGGTACGATTATAGATATTGTGCATGAGCTCTGAAGTGTGACATCCCACAGCTAATGCATTTTTTTGTTGTGGCAGGATCTTAAACCTACCATCTCGTATCTCTCACCAAAGGAATTGGAATTGGTCCACGACGCCCTGAATGTTAGTTTGCTTGGTCTTTATAAAACGTTTAACTGCACTTTTTTTTATCTTCTAATATTTTGGCTGCATTTTCTCCTACCCTCCAGAAAAAAAAAAATCTTCCACTTTTTAATTCTATTTGTTTACCTCCACCCTTTTATGTTTTCTCCAGTTCTTATTGTTGATGTTGTTCTGGGAAACTTATTTTCTAAGATCAGAAATTGGTTAGATCAATTTTTAACCTTTTATTTTTCTGTTTTGCTTGTTGTACAGTTGGCTTTTGAGGCACATGATGGTCAAAAAATGGCGCAGTGGAGAACCATTTATTATTCACCCTGTTGCAGTTGCACAAATTCTTGGAGAACTTGTGAGTTGTGGTTATTTCTAATTTTAACTCTTCAAATTTGATGAAGCATTTCATTTCCTCACACACACACACACACACACACACACATATATCCATTTGCTTGACTTTTCAATTATTTCAGGAATTAGATTGGGAGTCAATTGCTGCTGGTTTATTACATGACACGGTGGAAGATACAAATGTGGTTACTTTTGAAAGAATAGAGAAGGATTTTGGTGCTACTGTTCGCTATATTGTGGAAGGGGAGACTAAGGTAGATTCATACAATTCATTGATTAAAAACTTTTGCTCGGATTGTACACTACTTTCTCCTTTCTTTTGTTTTGTTTTGATCAATTTTTTGATGTTAAGTGGGAACCCAAGTTGAATATTTAATATATTAATTGTCAATGGTAGCCAGGTATCGAAACTTGGGAAACTCAAGTCTAACGATGATAATTATTCTGTTCAAGATGTGAAGGCAGAGGATCTGCGACAGATGTTCCTGGCCATGACTGAAGAGGTGATTCACTCTTGGATGTGTAGTTTGTAAAGTCCCTGTTTCTGTTGACAGCATCTAACAACCAAAACATTTGGTGTATCAGGTCCGTGTAATAATTGTCAAATTAGCCGACAGATTACACAATATGCGAACTCTTTCACATATGGCTCCACATAAGCAGGTTTGTGGATTTTAATTTCGTGATCAATTAATCTCTCGATTTTGATTTCATGTTCTCACGTTTACCTACCTTGACACCTTGTCCAGTCTATCATAGCAATGGAGACACTTCAAGTTTTTGCTCCCCTAGCTAAACTGCTTGGAATTTACCAAATCAAGGTATGCCAAACTAGGTTTGGCCTGCAGGAATTAATTGTATTATTGAATAGACGTGCAACAGATTTCTTAAAATAACTATTATCTGAAAAAGAAGTTTAATTTATATTTTTGATTAGTGTACCTTGTCTCGTCAGTTGTCAACATTATGTATACCAGGCCCATATTAACCTTGACGAATCTCTTTGAAATGAATTCAGGTTTGTATGGATTCCTATTCCTTCTTCGGGACATTTACATGTGTTTTTTAGTAACTTTTCATTCAATTTGCAGAAACGGGGTGCACCCTGTATAGAAAAATCAAATGAGTATTCCTATGCAGGAACATACTCCCAAAAATTTACGTAGTTCTCGTCTTTCATGAACTAGTAATTGTTTTTTCTGTCTCAAAGTTCCTAATTTATCCCCTAGGGACGGACCACTCTAATTTACACTCTAAATGCATGCAAGTCCAAATCTCTCCTATTTCATGAATTTCTGCCAAATTATTCATTTCCATTTTATGCATCTATGAATTTACCAATGATGACACATGGCCTTCCATCTGTTCAATGCAATTGGATGTGTATCTTTGATTCTAGATGTACTTAAAAATTGGCCAACCGAAGTCGAACTTCTGAATTTCCAGATTTGTAGGTGCATGACAACCACTAGGTACTATATGTGAAATAACATTCAAAACTTTCGAAAAATAGATTTTCCATGCTAAGAGCATTAGAAAGAACCCAGGACTTAACTACGAAAAGTTTATAAGATACATCTATTTAGATGTTCTGTAGGTGCTATCAACCTTGTTCTTTACAGAAGTTAGCATCCTCGTGCTAGTTTTCGCTCTGTGGATCCACTAATTACTATCCTTTAGAGCATCCACAAATTCTCAGAAGTATAAACTACAAATTTTGTCTTATATGCTTACTCTGCAATCTCATATAATGATGCCTTGAACCGATAAAGATTCCTTTTTTTCATTCATGATTTTGCCATGCTCAATTTTTTGAGTTTGCAGCTACTGTCATGCATTCTTTCTCATTTTCCATTTTCCTTCTTGCAGTCTGAACTTGAAAATTTGGCATTTATGTACACAAATGCTCACGATTATGCTGAGATCAAGAGAAGAGTTGCAGAACTTTATAAAGCACATGAGAAAGAACTCGAGGAGGCAAGTTTGCACCTGCTATGAATTTTTATTGGATGGCACTGCAAAATCTAGCTCTTACTCTATCATTCAGATTCCATCACCCATTGATACAGCTGGAATAAATTTCATGATGCACTAGCACAGTGTTGCGGATTTTTCAGTTTTATTTTATTCTTGCTTCACTATCGAAGTGTATTCTACCTGAAGGTCTTCTTTTTTGCATCAGGCAAATAAAATACTAATGAAGAGGATCGAGGGTGATCAGTTCTTAGATCTTATGACAGTAAGAACTGAAATTCGATTTGTATACAAGGAACCTTACAGGTGATCTACAGATCTCTATTGTTTTATAATTTTATTGATTTGTATGGACAGTTAAAATAATTTGAAAACGTGGACCTATCTCCTAGAGATAAGAATTAAACCACAATATATTAGAAAAAAAAGTCTTATATAATCAAGATGACTTGTTTAATTAGTATGAACTTGCTGTTATTGATTAACGGGAATTTGAGTCATTCAGAGTCTCACTATTGTGTTTCAGATTTCTTTTACTACTCGCTAACTTTAATACTTAATATGCAGCATTTACAAAGCAGTATTGAAATCTAAGAACCATATTAATGAAGTGAACCAAATTGCGCAGGTATTTTTGTTATGTTTTAGCTACCGTTGATAGTAAATGTCCCCTTGTGTATATTTACTCTTGATTGACACTATAAAAGGTTTTGATCTCCAGCTTCGAATTGTTATAAAACCAAAGCCATGTGCTGGAGTGGGGCCTCTATGTAGTGCACAGAAGGTGAACTGTTATCTATTTTAATACTCAAATGATGGAGTATGTAACCATGATTAGCAATTTTATATTACAATTGTGATTTATCTTTTCTAGTTCTAATATGTTTTATCTTTTATTCTTATTTCTTCATTAAAATATGATTTCTTTTCTTTATTGATTATAATTGAATTTCTAATTAGATTAGGATTTTATTAGTTTCTGTTATTAATAGAATTTGGAAATAATTTTGCCTATAAATATAGAGGTATTGTACACTTTTTAGATAACATCAATTATTAGTTGTCTTGAAAGAAATCATGAGCCAATGGAGAAGCAAGTTGACAAGAATTTGTAGACTTTAACTGTTATGAATGTTGGTTGCTTCAACAAGATCAAAATACTGTAACAGGTGGTTAGAGAGTTTCCTCGAGTCTCAACTAAGTTTGCATACACGCAAGTTATTAGCGATTCTGTGAAGGTTTATCAAGAAGATATAAAAGAGTCAAATTTAAGTGCAAGAAGATTTTTAGATTACGATGCATCATCAGCAATAAAGTATGGAAGGTGATAATAAATCATAAGAGTAGTGAGAACTTAGTGTCGAAAGCATTGGTGAAAGTTTTAAATTCGAAGACTGAAAAATGCTCATCTTGTTATCAAGGTTCACAAGGACAAAAACTTTAAAATATAGAGGTATGCAAAATTTCACTTTCTTTTGGAAAGTACTACAAAGATGAGATTATACATAACATGGTAGAGATGGAAGATTGTCATATACTTTGGGGACAATCATGGTCTTATGGTGTAGATGCCACTTACGTAGCTCGAGTTAATAGATATGTGTTTAGGTGGTACGATAAGAAGATTGTTTTGGTATTATGTGACGAGCAATTTGTGAGTACTAATGTAAGTAAAGAGAAAAAGATCCATAAGACAAATAATGAGGTTAAAAAAGATGTAATTCAAAATAATAAAGATGTTATTGTCCATGATATACTAAAACAGGAAAAGAAAGCACGTGCAATCTAAGACTTGTTGATTCCTTGTGTGTGGAAACTGCAATTGAAAACTTCAAGATCGAGCCGCACTCAATGATGAACAGGTTGAAGATCACAATTGTCCAACAGTTAAGGAAGAAATTAAACTTTTCAATCACAAGAGAGTCAAAGGTGAAGATTGTCAAATTGAAAATAAAAATTTTGTCAACCTTCTATGCAGTTTCAATGTTAAAGAATTGCATAAAAATAAGGAAAACATGGACGATGAGGAATTGAGGATTTGAGTCACGTACCAATTTTTTTGAGTTGAAGAAAGCATCACTGCACATTATAGCAGAAATGAGAAGTATGAAGAATTCATAATAGCACTAGTGGCCTCTATCGAGAGTGAACTTAAGAATGAGAAATCGAATCATGCTTTGTTCTAGAATGTCGTGTACAAATTATCCTTGAAGAAAATACAACAATCATGGTAGGAATAAAGTCGACTTTAAAGAATGCAATTGAAGAATATAACGACGTTTATCAAGCACATTAAGAAATTGAAATTTCTTCAACATTAGTATTGACTATTGACAGAAATTTTTGAGTATTTTCCTCCGATTAATTTTTTTTCTTAAAAAAACTCTTAAGGGCGAATTTTATTCATGTGGAGGGGATTGATGTAGTACATAAGTATTATTAGTAGTTTCCTACTACAATTGTGATTTATCTTTTCTAGTTCTAATAGATTTTATCTTTTATTTTTATTTCTTGTTTAGAATGGGATTTCTTTTCTTTATTGATTAGAATAGGATTTCTAATTAGATTAAGATTTTTTTAGTTTCCTTATTTTAGTTTTCTATTATTTGTGGAAGTAGGAAATAATTTTGCATACAAATATAGAGGTATTGTACATTTTTTGGATAACATTTATTATAATTCAATAACATTCTAGCAAGTTATTCCTATATTGTTCTTAATTACTACATAATTTTTATTACAAGAATTTCACAAAATGCTTCCACACCATCGAAGTTGTCTTCTGAATTAAAGTTACACATTCACCTTCTCAGTTTGATACACTGACTGAAGTTATACTTGCAGATATGCTACCATGTTCTCGGACTGGTACACGGAATTTGGACCCCAATACCTCGAGCTGTATGTTTATCTGTTCCTTGCTTTGCTTCTAAATTAAGTTCTCTTTAGTGCATATTGTTTTCTTCACCTATTCCCTTTTATTCCTTCCTTATCTCTTGGGGTTACAGATGAAAGACTACATAGCAACCCCGAAGTCTAATGGCTATCAGAGTCTTCATACTACTGTGATTCCCTTTCTTTATGAGAGCATGTTTAGACTGGAAGTTCAGGTTAATTATTAGTGTTCATTATATCCTTCCTTTGCAGTTTCTCATCTTTTTTTTATCTCTGTCTGTTGAGGAATCGGCATGTGTTGTTAATATCTTTAGTTGATATGATACGCGTTCAGATAACAAAATTTGAATGTTCAGATAAGAACTTTCTGAAAGTTACAAATATGGTTAGCAGATAAGAACTGAAGAGATGGATTTGATTGCTGAAAGAGGGATTGCTGCGCATTACAGTGGGAAAGTTTTCGTGAATGGCTTAGTTGGACATGTTCTGCCAACCGGTAGAAGCTCCCGAGGGAAAATAGTTTGCCTCAACAATGCCAATGTTGCCCTCAGGGTATAATCTTCCTTTGCAGTATCATCTTTCCCAAAATTTTCCTCTTCGTGAGGTTTTCTATTAATGCTCTTATCTCTGACTGCATCACTAATTCTATGTTACAAGTCCTCTTTTTCTTTCAGATTGGCTGGCTTAACGCAATTAGGGAATGGCAAGAGGAGTTTGTTGGGAATATGAGCTCTAGAGAATTTGTGGATACCATCACTGGGGATCTTTTAGGCAGTTGTGTCTTTGTATTTACATCAAAGGGAGAGGTAATGGAATGACCATCTATGTTACGTGAAAGGAAGCTCTGTTTATTGATGCTTATTCAGTTCTGTGACACTGCTCCAGATTAAAAATCTGCCTAAAGGGGCAACTGTCATTGATTATGCATATATGATACACACTGATATTGGCAACCAAATGGTTGCTGCTAAGGTATTTTTCTCGTGTTTGTCTGGTATAACGTGCTTTGTGAATTTGGGTCTTATCGTTATTTTTCTATTGCAGGTCAATGGTAATCTTGTATCTCCAACGCATGTGCTTTCAAATGCTGAAGTTGTGGAGATAATAACCTATAATGTTAGTTGATGCAAATCTTTCACTTCTCTTTACACGTATTCTTTTGGAATCAGAAGTTTATTGCACAGTCCACTTTTATTCTGGGCCCTTTTGGCATGGCTTTTGAAAAGCCAAAAGGAGCTTTTGAGATCTAAAAGCTGCTTTTGGACCCGTTTGGATAATTTATAAAGTGTGTTCGATAGTTAGAAGAGTTTTTAGAGGAAGATGGTCCATTGTGGTTTCCTCTAAAAGCACTTTTGGAATAAGATGTGCTTTTAAAAAATAGTTTTCAAACAAAAATTAAGGTGGCTTCCTTCAAAAACTCCACTATGCCAAACGGGCCCTCTATATATTATGTTTTGTATACTTGAGGAGACTAATATTGAGTTCCACTTTCCTTGTATATAAAGTAATGCGTATTGTTACTTTCTTCTCATTTAGAATTACTACATAATATACCAGTAACTCCAACTACATTCTGGAAGTCAGTGGCCGTCCATTAATCATAAATCATAATGGCCAACAGTGATATTTTGTTATCTTTCTGAAGTCCGAGTTTGCTTAATTATCTAATGGTCATCTAAACAAAGAAGATGTTATCTGATTGCATGCCGTTGCCTACTGCTATTTCAGGGACTTGCTAGTAAATCAGCCTTCCAGAGACATAAGCAGTGGCTGCAAAATGCAAAAACACATAGTGCCCGACACAAGATCATGAAAGTAAGTATTTTTGCAGAGTTAAACGGATACAAATTTATTGTTGGGAAACAAATTGCCTATTCGCCATAGCACATGTGCATTAAAGCAGCGAAAAAAACTAGTAAAAGAGAACACAAATAACGTGGATCGGCAAACTTGCCAATGACCACGGGTGAGGGAGAAATTATCCAATAATCAAAACTTCAAATACAAGGCAGTCCCCACTCTCAACATTTCCCCCACAAATCTAAAACACCCAACACAAGGATGCACCTGTTTTCTTTCTTCTCTCTTTTTTTTCTCATCTTTTCTTTGGCTGCTGTGATACTCTCCTAATGATATGCATGCACCAATTTATAAGGAAAAGACTCTTAATACAATGTGGAAACTTTCCTTCCTATCCTCCAACAGGTTGCACCTATCACAAATTGGTCGCCTTTTATATGATGATGTTGGGCTTCACTTTAACCCTATCCCAAGTTTTTTTTTTTTCAATACAAATAAATAAATACATTGAAGTCAACTAAACCTGACATTCATTAACCTATCTTGCCTGAGTGCTTGTTTGGGCTGGTGGGTAAGCAGGGAGTGGCATGATCTGATTTAGGATCAATCCGGTTTATTATTCAGACCGTGTAAATTCTCTAGGGAAGAGAACAGTTCAATTGTATCCAGTCTGGGTCAATAATTATAAAAATTAATTGGTTTGCTTTGATTCCAGTTCAACCTGTTAGCGTCGTGGGACTTTGATTTTATATTCAAAGTTAAGTATGGAGGATGCAAAGTACTAACCAATCAAAGATTGTCATTTATTCATGAAGTGAAAAAAATTAAAAGCCGTGAACAATCAGAAAATTGTAGAAAAGGCTGGAAATGGCCAGTCCTGACCGTGTCAGTTCCGTATCGGGAATTTTTCCCACTCGCAGGGCAAATGTTTATTTATTGTTGAGCTTCAGGAGGGAAAAAATATTATGTTTGCTTCACTTCATCAAATCTAGATTTTACACCCTTTTCAGTTTTTGAGAGAGCAAGCTGCACTGTCAGCAACCGAAATAACCACTGATTCAGTGAAGGAATTTGCTGCTGAATCTGAAGAGGATAAGGAAATGGAAGAAGTTGTTGATCACTCTAAAGGGGCTAAACACACGTGGGAGAAAACTTTACAGAATGTTATGAAAATATCATCTGCAAGGATGATTGGTGAAGATACTTTTCAATTCCACAATGGCAGCATTCAGATTCCCAAGGTGAATGGGAAACATAACAAGCAAATGGAGCGCATGAGTTTGAAGGAGAATGGAGAGACACTTTCTCAAGGAAATGGTGTTGCGAAGATGATTCTTGCTAATATTCCAATGTACAGAGAAGTATTCCCTGGAATAGAGAACTGGCAAGTTAGTAAGATTGCATCTTGGCACAACCTTGAACGTCAATCTATCCAGTGGTTCTGCATAGTCTGCATAGACCGAAGAGGTAACTTTCTGCAGCTATGTTATCTGTTCTGGAATCTGGTTAGCATATTTAGGCGGATTATATAGGGCACTAATGGATTTTTCCCATTTTATTCTGTTAAATTCTTGAAAAGTCCTTTTCTTGTCCCAAATCAAGGAAAAGTTCATTTATGATGATGAAAGGATGAATTAACTGACCAAAAACTATAGTTGAATTGTTGGTGTCGTGACTTGGTGGATCTTCATTCTGGACTGACAACCTGCGAGATCAGTTTTTTCCTGGGACTGTTTAAAATATGTGTATCAATGTCTGACAGGCATGATGGCAGATGTCACTTCAGCGCTGGCCGCTTTAGGAATCTCTATATGTTCTTGTGTGGTGAGTTGATTTATCAATAATTTTCTCCTATTTTTTAGCTATCAAATTCTTTAGCTTGAAACAGTTATTGTACCACCGTGTCAACATTGGCAGGCTGAGATTGATCGGGGTAAGGGAATGGGCGTCATGCTATTTCACGTGGAAGCAAGCCTGGATAGTTTGGTATGGTTTAGAACATAAATCTGCTACTTGATTCATTAGTGTGTTTAACATAGTATGCATCGTTTTTGTCCAGGTCGGAGCTTGTTCAAGGGTGGATAGAATTCTTGGTGTTTTGGGATGGTCTACGGGTTGCAGCTGGGCAATCTCATTGGAGAACCAACAGTTTCTAGAACACTAGTTAATAGTCCAAGTGCTGAGTAGTTCACTGATGCTGGAAAAAAATTGTAGAGAGAACCGATTTTCTTTTTCTTTTTCTTACTGGGAATTCAGTGGTCAGTTTATCTGAAACTCGTGTATAAAATAAATCAGAAGCCAATACGAGCCGGTGGAGTCCGGGAGCCTGGATTCCATATATAAGGAAGAGAGTACTATTTTTAAGAGTGCAGTATACTTGTGAAGGCATTCGCAAAAATACAAGAAAAACCTCATCAAACAAGAAACATGTATTCACTCACTATTCATTCTAACCTCTTTTGGAGTGTTTGGTGAGTGGTTAATTTGTTTCTGCTCCGTTGTTTCTTAATTTTAACACGAGGAAATTAGATTGATTCGGCTGCTTCTCCTGGTGTATCATTTCAGACAATGAGGCCGAGCTCAAGTCAAAGAACCAGGTGCGCGAAACCACAATAGGGCCGAGAGAATATCCTCTGCCCGGATGAGTAGTTGATTTGTGTGTTCAGCAAGTTCCACGCGAATATTCCATCTGTGTAAATATTATGCAAGAAAATTTCGTTATCTTAGGAAGTTGAAAACGAGACTAAGATTGAAGAATCATTCTACATGTACATAAAAGTTGACATAGTGATTTAAACCCATGTGAGTTGGCAAATTTTGGTACGTTGATCTTGACAACTCCTTTTCCAATTAATTGTCAAATTTTTGACACAGGGAGGTGACGGGGTGTACACTGTGTGTACAAATAGTTTAATCCAAGATTGAAACGGAATCACATGTTCAACATAAAACAAAATTTGTTCATACACCATCCACTTTTGAATTATGGGTCCGTTTGATTGTAAATGTGAAATTTGGGTGGAGAGAAAATAAATTACATGGAATTAAATTACCTTGAATTTGTTTTATTAAAAATTGTAATTAATTGTGTTTGATTAGTGTAATTCTTCACCTGTAAAATGTTGAAAGTTTGGTGTTCGTTTAGCTTTTTTTATGGAAGTTGTCCATTAAACTGATGATTTTTTTACCATTGGATCTAGAATTTGTTTCAATTGCAAAAAAAAAATAAAAAAAATAATAATAATTTATCATATCGAATACTATTCGTTTGCTTTGTTTTGCATGAAAATTATCAATAAAAATTATAATTATTTTTACAATTGTATCTAGAATCTTTTTCAATTGTCAAAAAAAAAAATATGGAAAACCGAAACCCTCCTGACAGGCGGGAAAAGAAATTCATTAAAAAGCAGGAAAAAGTGCACGTGTGAAGGAAAATGGGAAAATGATTTCCATGGAAAATTTCTCCCATCAAACATGGCAAAAGCTAGAAAATGAAAAATAAATTCTTAGTTCTAGGGAAAACAAATGGCAAATGCTATCAAACGGGCCCTAATACATACGATATGCACATGACAAGTCAAATATCGGAACTTACATTCATAAACCTCTAAAGATCCAAAAATTGTTCTCTAGCTTTTCGTAATAAAAGTAAAAAATTAAAACCAGAAAAATAATGTTTCATTCTCCTTTTTGGGCATTTTGTAGATGCTAATCCATTCAGTTCTTGTCTAGAATAATAATTTTGGAAAAATCTATTTGTACAAAATAGATTACATAAAGTTTTACATAATCTACAAGGGGGCCGCCTTTTATGTGTTAAAAATATTTAAAAGTACAAATTAACTTGTAATTTTAAAGTTTATATATAATTATGAAATACTAACATGAGATTTTAAGTAAATATTAACTTATATGTAAAAAAAAAATTACATATAATTAAAAGATCATAAGAAAAAATTTCATACAAATCATATACTCAAAATTTCACTAAGGAACGTATATGTAACTTTACATTTTTAAAAAACTTTCAAAATCGATGGATAATAAACTCTCAAACATAAGTTGGATGTTTTAAGAATCACTACTAAAATCACTCATAATTGGTCCGCTCAAAATCGATACTTTAAAAAACAGTCATAGCCCATTTGTCGGAACTCCCAAACAGGTCCTAAGTTGTGTACAACTTCTCTTTTTAGTCGATCTTATGTAATTCACACTGATTTTGGCTATTAAAATTTGTATAGAAGGATCTTTCACATATATCTTCATTATTTGATTTAATTCAAAGGCGGGTCACCAGAATATTAAATTTAGAGGGTTCTGATATATTGTTTAGTTAATTAGCCGTTATAATTGATTTTTAGGTGAATTGAATTTTCCTAATTTTATCTGTGTAAATTGTTATTGCATCATCATCGTCGTCATCATAAGATACTTTTCTTTCCGGATACAGATGCGCTCTAGAATTGATAGCATATTGATAAGAATTTCTTATCTTTTCAATTTTATTCTATTTTGACTATGTCTTATCTCGTAGCTCTTTGTTTGACAAATTTATAAATCAGGTTATAAAGATTAATAGCAGTGGTTATGAATGTACATTTGAAATTAATATTTGATTTTGATTGAATTTATAAATTGTGTCCAAATAAATATTGAAAAAAATAAAATAAAAAAGGCATGTACCTGTTTCAACTGACCGAATTGATAATTTTACATATGGTTTGTTGAAATTGAAATACGCTAGGCATTATTAGGTGTGAATCTGAAAACTCTCAGGAACATAAAAATACTGTTCACAAGATTGACCATTGAAGATCGAATAATAAGTGATAGATTGAGTTCTAATGCTTAATCTATCATAATTTTGGTTTATTCGTGCGAGGGTGCATATATTTGGATCGATGTTCTAAGAAGTGCGTCTAAACGTGAAGATCTTACAGTTTAATCACTTTTTTTTTTTTTTTTTTGACGTAGAAACCCGCAGCCGCTACCCGTGAATGTGCACTTGGTAAACCTCGCTCCATATGCAGTAACCCGCAAACCACACATGATAGATAAACAACACTAGACAAGTCGGTGCGACGGGCTCGACCAAAAAAGTATTGGTAGAGGATTTGAACTCGTGACCTTCGATCTCCGCATTTACCTGCTCCACCAACGGTATATTTATAGGGTAGAGAGAGGATCGAGTCTTAATTAAATTCTCCATTAAGCCTCCGTCTGATTCTCATTATTGTAGAATGAGAATGAAAAATATAGTCGTTATTATTAAAGTAAACAACTTGATGAATAATATTAGTTAGTTTCTAAATTAAATCATATTATTACGTAACAATATTCGGCTCGTTTGACAGCTAATTAATCTTGTACACTAAGTTCGAAATAAATTAGAATCGACCAAAGAAAAATATAGGTAAATAAAATTTTGAAGTAATCCATTTTTTTAGCAATTCAATTGGGCCTAACTACCATGTTACTTTTTGAGGAGATAGGGTCCTTTAAATTTCAAGGCCCCCCTAGGCATCCCTGTCAATAATTTACAAGAACTCGCATGAGTTCAGTTCTGGCTGGGGAAAACATTTGGGAAAAAATCAAAAGTAATGTGTTTAAGTTCTTAAATTCAAAAATCAGGTTTATAG
>CAIGRR010152708.1:0-10177 GCA_903798365.1 Fraxinus sp. 1973-6204
TTTTTTTTTTAGGGTGGGGGTTCTGGCATGGCGGACATGGAACCTCTTTGAAAAAGACTCCTGATATTAAAGATGGGATCACTTTTGCAACGTGGTGGGGTGGGGTGGGTGGATGGAATGGGGATGGGGATGGTTCTAGTTATAGAATAAAAAAAATGAGCCTGTTAAACGTGATTAAAAGGATAGTCATATAATAACAATATAGTCACATAATTGTTGCATGTACTGAAAGTACACTGACTTGTTTTTGTGGCTATAGTTGTGCTATATTTATCATCTGGTTCTATCATATATCATCTACTGGTTTGGCTATAATTCTTGCTTTTGGCCTTTAGGCTTTAGGCAAGAGTACATACTACATATAGGAAGGTAGAAGTGGAGATGACAATAAAATTTCTTGCTTTTGGTTATGCTGTAAATTCTCGACTCGAGCTTAACAAATTACACTGTAGGGACAGATTATTTCTTAAGACTCGGGTACGGAAACCAGCCCCCTCAAGAAGAAGGATCAGCATCTGTGCATCAACCAACAAAAGGAGAAAAACAAGAAAGATACTGCAAGAATTCGATAACTACGAAAATAAGCAGAAATTCAAACACTTAATTTATCAACAATTTCTTTAAAATTTGAATGTTAAAATTACATTGAAGTCGCAGGTGTTGGACTCGAAACGTGATGTAAAAATGTACTGTCTAACTAAAAAAAATAGAGAAAAATTACACAGGTTAAAAGTGTATTAATATTATTACACCTGATATACAAGATCACTGATCTGTTAAAAAACAGAATTTTGACATGTCGAACCAAAATTAGGCATGTTTCTGCCTTGATCCGAAATCATGAAAATGAATATAAATTCTGCTGAGATTGCCACCAACAATTTCACTTCCACATATATAGTTGGCGTCTCATTGGCAATAGACTTTCGAGGAGTGATAGCTGCTGTCTTGTAGCCGGTCTTCTCATATAGAAGTCGACTATATTTCTCCTAAAGTTAGAATTTGCGGTCTATTCTCTAACTGATGCTGACACTACCATCTACTTACAATCGATACAGCAGTTTCCTAATGATATATTTGGTAGGAAGGATAAGATAACATTGGAAAGACATTATAATACAGAGTCATTTCCAGTCCTACATACCAAACATGCACTAAGAGTATTAAAAAGAAGTAATCTTCACCATTCTTTATGAAAGCCACGTAGGATCCTTCCCGGTTCAATTCACCAAATTGAAACCAACGTTGTCTGGATTCATCATCTAAGCCCCAGACACATATTCCTTTTCCAGTAAACTGAACATGACCATTAGGCGCTGCTGAAGATTTGAAGTAATGTTCTTTGTAATCCTTTTCTGACGTCGGGTGTATTTCAACCACGCAATCCCAAAGTAAACTTGAACACTACATCCCACCGATCTAGAAGGTTGGTCTTCAACCTGATATCTCAAATGAAGCTGCAAATAAGCAGCAAAATAGTCAGCAACATAGGGAATGTTTGGTTAAACTTAAAAGGTTTACTGATAAGTTACAAAACAAATATCTTTTTCATTGGTCAAAATTGAAAAAAAATTACTTCTTTTGCCAATATGCTAAGAGTTACTCCAGAAAAGTAATTTTTTTAACTTAAAAAATGACCTGTATTGCATGAGAAGAAATAAGAAAAAAAACATGGAATACCCGTTACAATATTGTAAAACGTGTTAAAGGTGCTAGTGTACATACGGTGAAATAATCACCCAGTGGAACCCCATGGAGTGTCATGATCTCTTCTACAAGCCAACCATTTCTACTCGGAAGACGAGACTTTTGCTGAGTGCTAGTCACTTCACCTCCATAACGGGATATACGTTTTTCAAATTTGTAATGAAGTTGCCTCTGATACACATCAGGCTTTTCAGATTCCCAAGGGCTGTGAGTATAATTGAGACATCCAGCTCTCTCCATGACCCTTTGATCGATTTCACTGCCTCTGAATAGCTCCATAAAGAAGCTAGTCTGAAAATGGCAAGTGACAATAATTCTGAGGCAATCGATCCAAAAAAAAAAAAAAAAATCTGCAAAAGAAATGCAAAATGTGATAAGAGATTGGGTCGAGAGAGGAGGACGGGAATGACACTTACTGGAACAGAGAGGATCGAGGAATAAACAATAGACATGTTAACATCCTCGACACCCAAGAAGGAGCCGGTCTCCTCAGTTTGAAGGCCTTTGGCTTCAGATTCTTCGTCTATTGGTTGGAGGCTACCTTGGAGGTTTTTGGCCGTGGACTCCTCTTCGGATGTTTCGAGGCTATTATCTTCAGATTCTTCTTCGACTATTTGTACCTTCTGCTCAAGAGTCAATGCCCTTGCCTTCCATAGTGCCATGATTGTCCTGTACGCCACACAACATACAAGTTAAAAGACAATTTGATTCCATGGCTAGACTTATTTCTCTCAGAGACCTAACAAAGAGCAAAGGTTAGGCAGAAAAAAGCCAAGCGAAGGAAATTTAAAGCTAATGGTATGCTATTCATAAGAATGATACTGAAATTTTTCAGTGGATTGGACTGACGCGCTTTTATGTGAAGGAATGATAAATTGAAGACCAAATTAGCACACCTTTAGGATGAAATAAAGAGCAACCGAGCAAGACATGATGGTCCTATCAAATGTGAACATTTATAGGGTGAAAAGCTAGGATGTACCTACACCCTCCCGGGACCGGCGAGCCAGTTTCCGACACATGTCAAAAATGCAAAGTGGTGTGTCCAAATAACTTTTTGATTTTGTACAGCTCGACATGTCACCTTACACATTGCCGTCGGAAAACCATACAACACCGACACTTCGGAAACACCAAGTGCCATGTCCAAATTATTTTTTTGGTTTTGTATAGTTGAATAAATCATCGACACATTACCTATACACTGGGAGAAGGGTAATAGTATGGCCGATAAAATTATGAAACCCAAAATATCGTAGATCTTGGAAGATGACTTTCAGTATCTGATGGTAACACGACTCATGGAGTTTATAGGGCAAGACTAAAAATAACATAGACACGAAAAAGAAAACATTCTCAATTTCTGTTTACACAAAGAAACACAACCAATTTATATCTGAAAATACCTGTGCGCCACATTGAAAGACACAAAAGAGTGGAAATGAAACTTCAGCCTGCCTTCCTCGTCCTGTGTTCTTGCTCCATGCCGTGCGTCGAAACCTCTGCCTGGCCTTAAGGTCACGATGATGATTGGACTGCCCATTGACGACAGAGTAGGAGGAATGACTTCAATGTCTTCTATGTCTTCCCAGAGAAAGAAAAAATTTGTCTTATGTCCAAATAAATCTGCATGAAACCCAATTATTCTTGCTGACAGAAACAGACGGCCCTGCCAACGGAGCAATAATCAGTTACCAAGATATAACTTAAGAAACACAAACAAGAATAAGCAACATGTCCTCAATTTGCAAGTGTTTATTACCTAATTTTTGTAATTACAGGCAGATGTCTTTTAAAAATTAAGTACCTGGAGAGGCATTTTGCGCTTCAAGTGACAAGAAAAATCATTGATGAGAAATTCCTCTGGGGGAAGCCCAAAGAGTTTCTGGAAAGATGAATTTGTTTGAGGAGATCGCAACCGTATCTGAAAATTTCAAGTTCACCATATAAGACGGCTAAAAAAAGGTGATGCTACAACCAGATAATGTAAACCAGTTGTGAAGTGAATTCCATTTGGCAGAATATTAGGTACTTTACCTTCTTTCCCACCTCCTTCTCCATCTTGGTTATATAATCTTTGACAGCATTGCTACCCCGTGTATTATCTAAAAAGATTCTTAAATGCAACTTCGACTGGCATGCCTGAGCTAACTTTCCTCGAAGTGGAATCCAAACGTCCGACAAGTCTGATATATTAGATTTCAAGAAATTGATTTCAGCGTGTCCAAGAGATGTAGCTTCAGCAAAGGGTCCATCAAAATCAAAAACTTCCACATCCAACATTGATGGAGGATCGTCCATTGCATCAAATTCGAAGATTTCTGCAAGGCACCACAATCACAAGAAGTAAATTAATCAGTGACGAACCAACCAATTATTTAAGTATGTTATTAGTTCAATCAAGATGCAAACACCAGAAATGCTGTCATACACAAAGTTATCGAAATGCTTAAGAGATAACAGAAATACCATTCCAATGAGGGTCAGATTTCTGGAACTTGATAGAGCTGGTTTTCGTTTTCCCATTGCAAGTAAACACAACATAGGGGTCAGAGAACCCGCTCGCATCAACAGCTGCCAAATTGCTTCCTTCTATTAAGGCAACAGTTAGCAACCAACCATGCCCTTGTGCTTTGATCCCATGGTCGGTGCCTGTAATAAACAAAAAAATATTGAACCGTGTTAACTTATTAAGAACAATTAGCATTATGTAAATACCGAGAACATAGAAAATATAAACAGTGCAATAAACACAAAACTAGATCTGACTTAACCAGAAAGCTAAAACTTCATATAATCACAGACAACCCTGACTTTTACTCAACTGAATCAGCAATATATTAGATTACCTTTGTGCACTCTAGCCTGCAAGAAGCGTGAAACAGACTCAAGGGCCCGTTTACCTTGCAAAATCAACACTCCACATACAATCAATTCGCCAATGGAATCCGGCAAGTCCAATCCAACAAACTCAAGTCCCTGAATTGTGCTAGGCATTGCCAGCCAGATATGCATGATCACATACAACCCCATAAGAAAAGTTGAAATTACAGTAAAATTAGCAAAATACTGAACAGCCAATTTCCAGTCTGACTGGCTCTCCACCTGAAGAGATGCCAAAAGTTGATCCCTCTCCGAACCTATGTCCTTCACATCAACAGGATTTACTTTAGTAGATAACAGATTTGCATACTGCTCAAAGCTTTCCTTTATACCTTGTCGTGTTCCACCTTCAATCATACCTTTCATCATAGTACTCTGTAAAAAGTTAACACGCCATGAAACTACCAATTGAGAAGACTGGTTTCTGGAGGGCTGCTCAGGTCCCGGCATTATGCGGTAAAGCACTTCCACCCTAAAACTTTTCCCATATGGAGCATCTGGAGTGCTCACACTGGATAAAACTGCATAGGCCTTCCCGTCAGCAATCAAATATGTTTGCTCCTCAATAGTTTTCAAAGCCTTAATTAGTTTACTTGCGGCCTTAGTATAAGTAAACACTCTTTTTAAGCTGCTGCCACCATTTTCAAACTTCCAAGGTCCTATTTGCATATCAGTGGATCCCTGCATGTCTGTTAGGGACTTCAAAAAGTCCGACTCAGGTGAAAAAAGTAATGAGTTCATTTCACGTGGTGCAATTGCGTACACTTGGTCTATAACTATCCCTCCAGGTAAATTACTAGGAACTTCACCTCCTTGTTCTCTCATCTCCAAGCTTTTCATTACTTCTTCAAAATTTCCAGATGAGGACTGCTCGTTAGAATTGGTCCCCAAACCATCCGGATTTATACTTTCTGATAATTCTGTCTCATTCGGTGATTCGGCTGAGTTAATGGGCGTTGTATCGACATTTCTGTTAAATATTTGAGCAATTCGATGTGCTACAGTTGACGGATGTGACTTTTCCTCCTTAGAAGTTGAAGCTTCTTCAGATCTCATTGGTGAGAACGATCTCAATGGGGAAGATCTCAAAGGAGAGTCCATTGCTATATCAAAAGACTTCCTTGGTGATGATACAGGATCACCACCAGACGGCAAGTCCAACAATGAATTATTTTGCAAGAAACATATGGTGAGAAGAATTTCACCTAGTGGAATACAAGAATAATGTCAATAGGCAAATCACAATGTAATTCAAGATCATAAGGCAACAATGATAATTTAAAGATGTGTAAGCATGATGAATTCAATTTGATTACAACAAACTGTGTCATTTGATTACACTTCATGATAAAAGAGGGTGTACTTTCTGAATGTTCTTAATCCGAATTCACCCAAAACGAAACTGGACTATCAAAGCTGAAGAAAGTAAGCTAGCAAGATAGAAAATTTGTAAATAATCTATAATTTCTTAGATACATCAGTAAAATGTCACCCATCTGTACTTACGATTAAACTCAAAGACTTCTTAAGTGCCCTTTCTGAAGAATTACATGACTTTAAATTCAAACTAGAAACATAGGTACAATTCTTCAATCTTCATAACTGTTTGTCAAACCATTAAGTTTTTCAATGATGCATCTTCAAACGCGCAGATCCATTTTAAACGTCTAAAGTCAGTTAAAAAAAAAAAACACTCTTCTAATTTTTTCGATGTTCAAAACTCTGTCAAATGTCCAAAAACAAAATTATTCAGATGTCTAGAATAGCTTCACGAGTAACTAACGAGCAATTTAAGCCCTCCCTCCTATACACAAACACACCCTTGAAAAACTAAATAGGTGCTTATAAAATATTTATAGTTGAAGAAATGAATTTCAAGATTCCAACTCTTCCATAAAGAATGCTACTTAAGTCTAAATGTTTCATCTGATCATCACATCAAAGAAATGTAAGAAAGCAAATTCAAATTTCTTGATGAGCGTTTATTGTCATTAAATACTAATATATAACAAGAACAACTCATTAACTCCCAATTAGCTAAAGTGAGCAACATACCACAATCCTTATTCTTGGCTTTCTTATTCCTAGGCTGCAATTTGTACCAAGAAGTTCCAAGGGATTTTTCATGGGCTTCGAAAACCCATATAATAGGCACTTTGATATGCCCAATAAAATCATCGATTAAGTACTTATCTTCATCAAATACAGAAATTACAATCTCTTCCTTCAAGTCATCAACTTTGAAAGTAAATTCCTCACACCATGATGGGTTCAAGCACTTCTTTACAACTTTAGTTCTGAACCTCTGCCTTCCCAACTGCAGCTTCACATATGGATCGCTGAACCCATTTGGGTCCATTGCTGGTAAATTTTTTGCTTCAATTACACGTACTAAAAGCTTCATATTAAGCAAGAATCAGTGCAGTAGTAACCCTGATCAGTTTTGATAAATTAATTTACAACAAAAAAAGTATTGAATTTTGTGTAAAACGATTGACTATAAAACAGATGTATTAAATGTAATGAACTAAAAAGTAGTATGAGAATTGACTTCTAAAACCAAATCTTTGGAAGATAATACAAATATAAACAAGGGAAGAGGGAACAAATGATCCTTAAGTTTGAATCTTCGAGTAAAAAGGAAAAAACCCTCCAATTTCTAAGGAAAATAACAGAAAAAAAATCAAATTTCGAGCTGGAAATGAAAGGAAAATAAGTGGAACTTCAAAAAAATACAGAGGGAATTGATTATGAAAGAATGATTAAAATTGACAAATATCATGAACTCAAAATGAATGTTCAAGAAAGCAAGTATATTTAATATTTTACAACCCAGAAAATAAATATCCAGTTTATGAGTCTATAGATATTAATTCTGTTTATTTCATAGACAAGGGAAGGAGGTAGGGGTAGTAGGAACATTTGAAGAGACTTTTCTCCGCCCTTTTTCAACTGTATCAGCGCGTTTTTGGATTCATCAATAACCAAAAAAATGCCCCTTTTTATTGATTAATCGTTTGCTTAAACAAATTGATGATTGTTTTTAATTTCCTAAGTACGTTAATCGGAAATTTCTTTCCAATCTTGGACTGCCCGACCAGTGGGTATGTTAGGGTGTGTTTGATGGATATTATTGAAAAAACAATATATTTTAAATAGTGATATGACGAGAAATATATGATTAAAAAGTAAGAAAAAATTATTGATATGATGAAAAATATTATTTTATTAAAAAATATGTGATTAAAAATAATTTATTTGAAAGAATGTGTACCAAGCAATAGCTTAACCTTTTATATTGAACGTGCCATAAATTTATAGTTTGGAGAAGTCAAGAAAACAATTTTTTAAGGTTGAGAATTGAGACAAAATTAAAATGAGTTTAGAGTGGTCAATTTGAGGCGTGTATATAATATTTTCTTATGTTACCACTTTGTATAAATTAATAAAAATATTCTACCTTCTCAAATGCGAAAAATTATCCAATAAATAAATTTAAGAGGAAACAATGGAGGAAAATTAGTTCAAATCTTCCATGCGCACAGAGTGCATTTTGAGTATATAAAATTTGAATTTCACAATATTGATCAAAATTATTTCTTATTAGTTTTATTTTAAAGATTCACTATTCAGATCTTATAGGAAACAATATATATACTTTTGTATCTTGATATTTACTAAGACAATACTCAAAAAAAAAAAAAAAAAACATATCGCTACCTTGACATTTACAAAGTCATGTTTGGTAACGAATTAAATTCATATTTTAATTTAAGTTAATGACANATTAAATTCATATTTTAATTTAAGTTAATGACAACAATTAATTATAATCACATATTTTATGGGTTCCACAATTTTCAGCTACACATTTCATCAACTTTTATCGAGATCTACTAAAAATCTGATTTTAATCTACACCAAACATGGCTAAGACAATACTCTAAAAAATGTCTTTTTTTTAACCAATCAATTGCTTAAATCAATTGATGACTGTTTTAAGAATAATGTTATTTATCATTATAATGATAAAATATCAGTGATATGATAGTTTACGTGGAATAATGTGATTGAGCAATTTAATTTTTACGAGAGAGATGGGGATGAGAGAGAAATGTAAGGAATAACGAATTTTCACATCATCATGATAATAAATAACATTACTCATATTTTAACTATCGAGGTGCAGTATTCTCAAGAAAAAAAATGTATATTCCCCGTGACTGCCAAGTCGTGTGGCAATAACTAGTAAAATTTTGAATTCAACTACAAATTTTATATTGCCGAATTTAATTGACTATGGTGCTTAGAATTGGCAATGTGCAAAAATGACTTGTTGTTTGGAGGAAATTTCCTAGGAGGACAATAGGAGAGAGAAAATAAAAATAATCCACTTACTAATATTTATACGTTTGGCCCCATTATTCCATATATAACGAGAGTAATAGTAATTTTGCCGAGAATGAATATTAACAAAGAGTGAGAGATGCGCAACGGAGACGAGGAAAAAGTGATAAGAGTTAAAATGACATATTTTTATTTAAAGAATGTCAATTAAATGAAAAATAATTGCATTGCAAGTCAACAAATGAGCCTTATCCAAAAAGATCACGGTCAAGTCAAAATCTTGACTTTTAACTGCCATGTCAGCAATATGTGAAGTCAGAGAAGACGATTGCTTTCCTTTTGTGTATTGTGAAGAGGTACAAAGAAGTTTACGATGAAGAATTCAAGAATAATCAAAGACTAATATATTACTTCTCTTAAATTACAAAAAGATCCCTCAAGTTTTAGTATTTTACTAAAAGTCGAACTATTTTTTTTCTTTGTTTTAATTTTCTCCCAATTACCAACCAAATCCATTATATTTTTTTAATCCAAGTATTTGATGATAGCTTATCTCTATGAGATCAAGATATACTTCAAATAATAAGAACGAGACTTTATCAAATTAGTGATCTGAATCCGAATCTTATTTGTGGAAATTTTTCGCCCTCCTTATTGTGTATATTGATGCTAATCCGACATAGATAATGGAAGGTGTCTCCAATTTTAGTTGACATTGGACCATTTGAATTTACCATAGCTGTAGAGGACCACATTAAATGAATAGGAACACAAGTTTAGATATGGCAACGGGGCGGGGGCCCGCCACTCCCTTGCCCCGTTTAATTTTTTTATTTTTCAAAAATTTCCAATTAACTATTTTTTTTTAATTTGTAGTTAATTAGTCTTCAATGGGCGGGTTCTGGGCTGGGCGAGACGGGACTTTTTGCCATCACTACACAAGTTAGCTGTGACATGAGATAATTATCTCAAAAGCTATTTGGTGAAAACTTGTTGCTATTTTTTACATATATAAAACTACGAATATTTCTGGCTGATATAATGGTTTTTTGGAAAGACGATTCTTATACGAGAAATATGTATTTTGATTAAAAGAAAATAAGGATTGTACATTTATTTACAATACTTGACAAAACAACCGATATTATTATATAGAGAGCGTGTTTGGGAGTGATTAAAATTCAATTAAAATTGAAAATATAGTCGTTATTAGGTCCACACTCGTCTAATAAAAGTTAAC
>CAIGRR010152848.1:0-23533 GCA_903798365.1 Fraxinus sp. 1973-6204
TTTTTTTTTTCAAATCTTGCGGCTACGGCACTATTTATTCTGCTGTTGCAACGGTCTCATTTTGCATTAAAATGAAAAATTAATGTGCACCAAACCGATGCTAAAGTAAATTAAAGACAATCAAAAATGGCTAAATGATAATATTATATTTTCTTAAGTTATCATATAATGTTACTCTAATTTTATTCAATTTTTTATTTATTTTTTTACGTAGGAATTCGTAGCCACTGCCCATAAGTGCGCATTAGGTAAACCTCGCTCCATGTGCAGTAGCCTGCAAATCACACATGAGAGATAAATCGCACTAGGTAAGCCTAATGTGACGGACTTGATCGAGAAAGTGTTGGCAGAAGATTCAAACTAATAACATTTGGTCTCTGCGTTCACCTACTCCATCAACTCGATCACCCTAAAAAAGGGGTAATTTTATTCAATTTTTTAATCACACAAATGGTGGGATGCACAAGCCGCTATAATCTTTTATTAAGGGGGAGTCCCGAAGGCGAACCCCCCACCAGTGCCGGAGGTCCCTCGGCCACAAGCCGCTATAATCTTGTTTGTACAAAAGATGAGCGACTGTCTTTTCATCCATAATCTGCCTGCCCTACACTGCCACCGAAGAGGAATTGGAAGAGAGAGATGCTAGCCCACCCTCCAATAGGAGGGCGCCAAGTGGCGCCCCTGTTTTTGGGTTGGTCAAGAACACTCGAGCAAATTTGGCTCTCTCAAAGGTCCATATTATTGTTGATAAAGTTACAAAACGGTCCAAAAGGCATAGCTTATGTCCTTCTCGGCGCCCTTCCCGAATCTTCTGCTAGGGCTTTGGAAGAGTTCGACAATTCAATTTTCCAATGTAGATTATTGCACGTCTTTCCTGCAAAAGAAAATAGACACGAGGAAAGGAAGGCATCAGAGGCTAGTGTTCCAACACACGAGGATGGTTTCAATTTTTTTAACCACGCGTTTAGGCAATTTTTATATATATTTTATATTTCATTTACAATTATGAGTTTTTTAATTATCTTTTAGTTAGATTTTTTAGGGCATGTTGGAGCCTCAATTTTTGGTGTATAATGCATTTTGGAATAATAGATTGATAGAGAATATATAGTTAAAAGTGAATGAAAATTTTTGGATTGTGTAATATTATTTTATTGAACATTGTATGATTGAAAAGAAGGGAAAAAAATATATTTAAGTAAATTCGAAATTCAATTCTAACTAGCCTATGTTTGGTCTCCATTTTCTCAAAAATTCTTTTTTTTTTTATCAAAACTCATTTTTAACTACACATTCTAAATAAAAAAATTTACCTTACTTTTTAACCATATATACTCCAACAAAATACTATTCAAAAGTGCATTTTTAGCTCAAACAAGGGCCTAAAACATTTCAGATTTTAGTTATTGATTTAAATTATTTTTGAATTGAAATAAAATAGACTCCAAAGTTTTACAGTCTCTTAAATTTTCACTTTTTGATATTTAGAATCAACGAGTTCAAATTCTCTTTATTTGTGCACGAATCCAGGAGGTTTTTGATAGCTAGATTTTTGGTATTTTAGGATTGTATTGCGATATTCTTTTGGAATCAACTGAACTTCACTGCATTGGGAGAAACTCAAGTGATTGCTGAGACACAAAAGGCACTTTCAAATGCTGGAATTAATGTTGCATCATAGAGGAGTTTGATTCTGGGAAAACTGATGGTTTGAANCTAGATTTTTGGTATTTTAGGATTGTATTGCGATATTCTTTTGGAATCAACTGAACTTCACTGCATTGGGAGAAACTCAAGTGATTGCTGAGACACAAAAGGCACTTTCAAATGCTGGAATTAATGTTGCATCATAGAGGAGTTTGATTCTGGGAAAACTGATGGTTTGAAGAGAAGCAACTGTGTTATTTTGGTAAAGAACTTGCCTTCCTTTTCATCTGAAAGTGATCTAGCTTATATATTTGGGAAATTTGGCAATTTGCTCATTCTACCTTCCTCGAAAACCTGGGCTCTTGTTTTCTTCGTTGGACCAGCTGAAGCATGTTTTTTAGAGGTTTAGCATTCAAGCTATACAAGGATGCTCCTCAATATTTGCAATGGGCACTTGGCAATATTCTCAGTTGATGATTCAGATAAAAATGTTATTGGGGTGAACAGGATTCATGTAACAATCCGAATCTGTGTGCCCAAACCGTTATATAAGACATATTGTTCGCTTTGGAAGAGCCTTTGTGCCTTACCTCTCGCGGTTTTCTATCGCGCCCCCCACGATTCGAGATCTTGATTAGGAGATTGGCATATCCTGAGATTGACATACATTTCACTTTTTTTGCTCAAAAAATATAGCTAGATCCCTCTTCACCTCCTTAAAGTACTGTTATTGAATTCTTTGTGTTTTAATGCAGTTACATGTGCCTATTCTTTCAGAACATTTCTTTTGAGTTTGAATTCAATTATAATTTCTTTGCAAAAAACAGATTATAATTTCTTTGCAAAAAAATCCAATTACATAAATACAAGACTGATAGATCATTCATCTTCTACAAAGGCATCACCATTCCTTAACTAGTACTACTAACCTGAACTGGCAGGACATGAAAAACATGCCATAACCCCTTCTATCCTTCTCCAAGATTGCACTCTTTACAAGCCCAGCTGGCTTACGTACAACTGTTTTTGCTGCACTTCTTCACTCTGACACAGTGATACACCCTTTTGCCAAATCCACTAATTATTTCACTCTTCACAAGTATTTACAAGAAACACAAGCTCTTCTGAGAATCGGACGTAATATCAATCCCGCTCTACTGAATTATCCTTCGTAATGCACAATAAGCATTTCATGGACACCATAATTACATTGAATCATCAGTAAATGCAAAAGAGCAGCTAGTGGATCCTTGTGAAATCACATTCTTAGTAGGAAATGATTTGGGAGGGGCTGATAAATCTCCCTTCAAGGAGTCAGTGTCTGATCTTATGGGATCCACGTGCCTAATTTCTTCGAGCATAGCCACAACATCCTTCATTATTGGGCGATCGTCAGCACGTGTGCTGACACAGAGAAATGAAACAGCTAGTGTTTGCAGCATTTCATGCATCTGAGGGTCAGCTCTCCCTCTCAGCTTCGAGTCTAGAACATCAACTGGGTTTCCCTTACTATGTAAGTGGTCACGAACCCATTGAACCAAATGTGCACCCCCGGGCAATGTGGGGTCTAACGGATGCCTTCCCGTCAACACCTCTAGCAGGACCACGCCAAAGCTATACACATCACTTTTTTCTGTGATGTGTTGCATAGAAGCATGTTCTGTAGATAAAAACACGAATGTTGTAAATAACACCACAAATAAGTAAAACAAGTCAGGATAATAGATCTAAAATGAAGATCAAATATTTACCAGGAGCCATGTATCCATAAGAACCAGCTAGCTGTGGCCTTTGATTCTGCTTCGAAATATCAGTACAAATATCGTTGTTGATAAGCCTTGCCAGCCCAAAGTCTCCTAGGTAAGCCTCCATTCGGGAGCCTAACAGCACGTTCATGGATTTTACATCCCCGTGCATGATAGGGGGAACACAATCGTGGTGCAAATATGCAAGTGCATGTGCAACACCTAGGACAGCATCATATTTAGTCTCCCATTCTGCTCCTCCCTTTCCAGCAGCATGAAGAAGTGAGCTTAAGCTCCCATTTGGAAGATAATCGTAGAAAAGCAGTTTTATATTCTGATTCGAACCCCAACCCAGAAGGCGCACTATATTCTTGTGTCGGATTGATCCAAGTGTCCTAATTTCCGAACTGAAAGCGCCCGATTCTTCCGATGACCACATTTTTTTGACTGCTAGGTTCTCCCCGTTTGGAACTGTCACCCTATACACAACCCCGGAGCTTCCTGTGCCTATGACATTGGCTGACGTAAGATTTCGCACAATATCATCTATGGAGAAGTCCATCTTCTGATAAAACGTCATTTCCCAATTGTCAACTTCAGTGGATCCACTGTGGACCAGATGGGTCCTAGTTATTATGTAAACTGCTAGTAGCACAAGCACTACACTGATGCTAACAAGGATTGACATTGCCAACTTCATCATGGATTTGGCATGCTCGCGAGGCCCCATGCTGTCAGCAGGAGTTTTTACTCCACCAGAGATGTATAGATCTTGATTTCCAGCCAGGTCATTCAGAGGCAGTTTGCGGAAGAAGGGTGTATTAGGCAATTCACCGGAGAACTCATTGAATGACACGTTGAGGGTGACAAGATTTTGAAGGCTTTTAAGAATGTCTAGTTTCCCTGAGAGCTTGTTGTGGGAAAGGTCGATGATTCCTAGTTTATCGAGACTTGAAAACTCTGTGGGGATCTCACCTGTAAGTTGGTTACAACTGAGGTTGAGAGAGATTTCAAGAGATGGAAGTTGACCCAATTCTTTAGGTATATCACCCGACAAACGATTGTTTCCGAGATCTAGAAATTGTAGCTTGCTGCAGGAAAGGATCTCCGCTGGAATTCTGCCAGAAAGTTGGTTTTTTCCAAGATTAAGTTTGGTTAATTCAGTTAGTGAACCAATACCAGGAGCTAATGAGCCTGTTAGTCGATTGTCTGAAATGTCCACGAATTGCAGGCTTTTGGGAAGAGTATCAGGCACAGGACTGGTAAGTACATTTGAATGGAGATCAAGAAACTCAAGGTTTTCACATTCAGCTATTGAGGGAGGAATGCCTCCCATGAAGTGGTTGTTGCTCATATCAAGGAAATTCAAAATTTTCAAATTTCCAAGTTCTGATGGAATAGTACCCCCCAGCCTATTCTTGCTCAACCTTAATCTATACAAATTTGTGCAATTTCCAATATTAGGCGGAATAAAACCCGACAATTCATTAAAAATCAACAGCAATTTAGTCAGATTCTTCAATTCAAATATCTGTTGTGGCACTGGACCAGAGAGGCTGTTGTAAGAGAGATCAAGAGCTTCGAGATTCTCACATTCGGATAAAGATTCAGGAATACTGCCAGTTAAATTATTCTGCCAGGCAAAAAACAGAGTCAAGCTCTTTAATTTGCCTATTTGATCAGGAATTTCTCCCGAAATTTCGTTGTTGTCAACTTCCAAATGATTCAGTGCTGTGCAATTTGATATCTCAGTGGGTATAGTACCTGATAATTGATTGACACTTAGCTGTAGCTCCTCAAGTTTCAAAAGACTTCCAAAACTTGTGGGGATGCTGCCAGTCAACAGATTCTCGGATAAATCTATGACTGTTACATCACTGCAGCTTCCGAGCTCGTATGGAATTGTACCGACTATGCTGTTCTGCCACAATAACAGACTCTGAAGCCCTTTCAGTTTCCCCACTTGCACGGGGATTGAACCCGAGATGGAATTTTGATACAGATAGATATTCTGCAAATCACTGCAATTGCCAATCTCTTCAGGAATGGGACCTGACAATAGAGATGTGTAAATTGCTAGTGTTTGAAGCCTCTTCAGCATCCCTATTGATGATGGCAGTCTCCCAGAAATGCTGGTTTCAGCAAGGCCTACTATTACCAAATTGGTGCAATTTCCAATCTCCAAAGGCAGCTCACCCTTGAGATTTTGGTTCCCACCGGCTCTGAATATCTCGAGGTTGCTCAATTTTCCTATACTCCTCGGGATTTCACCATCGAGCTGATTGTCGTAGAGCGTGAGAGACTTGAGATTGGAAAGGTTGCCAATATCAGAAGGTATAATTCCCTTTAGCAAATTTGAATTGAGAGATAATGTTTCCAGCTTGTTTAGCATACAAAGTTCCACTGGAATCTCACCAGTGATAGAATTATCACTGATATCAATGAGAACCAGCTCGAGATAGTCCCCAAACTCTTTTGGGATAGTTCCTGTGAGATTTGTGGATGAGAGAATAAGGATATTCAAGAATTTGAGTTCTTGAAAGTTTGAAGGCAATGGACCTTGCAAGGCTACTGCCTTCAAACTTAACTCGGTCACGTCGCCTTTCGAGCTGCAGTGTATTCCAAACCAATTGCAAGGACTTTTGTCTGCAGAATTCCAAGATTTGAGGGCATTTGTGGAGATATTTAAACTGTTCTTCCATGTTAGAAGAGCTTGGCCTTGTGCATCAATGGAATGACAAGTTGAGAACAAAAGAAAGTTTATTGAAAGAAATAAGTTGAAGAAGAACAAGTTATTAGGAGGAGAAAATAAGTGATTTCTTAAGGGTGCAGGCATTGCTGCAGCAAGTAAAGAAGAGTTTGATCAGTGTTTTGGTTTGTTGAGGGGGGAACCCCATGTTTTGTTTATAGAGGAAAAGCAGAAGATCTGGATCCAAGATCACTTGTATTTTTCTAGTATTATTGTAATTGAATATTGCTGTTAAAGGAAAAATAGTTGATGCAGATGGACACTTTTGGTTTTATTTAAGAGTATGTTATTCATCACCACTGATATTAAACACAAGTCTATGTGACAATTACATGATATTTAAGAGGTCCAATCGCTTAATGTCACTTAATTGACATCTATCAACAATTTAGATAGATAGCATTATTTAATACTATATCGAGACTTGTGTACCATTTTAAGCCCTTGTTTGGGAGATATTTTTAAGAATTTATTTTTCTTAAATTCATTTTAAATCACATTTTTTTCAAAATTATTTTTTTCACGTTTTCCAATAACTTTTCTTACTTTTTATCATACATTCTTAAAAAAACCACTTTTTCACATGGATGTGAAAAAGCCTCTCCTAAACAAACGTTAAATATCAACCTTATTAGAAGAATGATCTAAACCACATCGGTTAGTATGTTTATGAATAATATTGTCCATGCCACATTATAGACTCCTGCCTCTAACAAGGTTTGGAATTGGACTCTTTGTGAGCACCAGTATGGCAACTCTGTACCCTGGCCCGTTGAGGCACATCCTGCGATTTACCTCCCCCACGATGCTCTAGGGGCGGGGCGGTGGGGGGCCCTCGAGGTTGGGGTTCAACCTCTTTTTTTTCAATAAAAATGCACTATAATTTCATTAAACATTATAGCTTTGTTCTTGCTGTATATATTGTTTAAATTCAAACCAAATTAATTATTTTTTATGTACAATAACTAGTAAAATAAATGCTAATAATGAGTGGGCTGGTGATGAGTAGTCAGCCAGATCATGTCATTTATAAATGATCTTGTAAATAGTGCAGTTTTATTAATTAAATGGACCATCTAAGCAACTGCCTAATGAATGTTTTGCAATTGCAGAGGTAGAAATAGACCATTAGTGGTTTAACTTGAATTGTAGATCCTATTGGCCTATGGATTGGTGGGTTACCCTACCCACATGTTGGTTATGGGTACCATTTCAGTCACCTGTCAATTTATTACAAGGATAATCAATATCAAGCATCGTCGTAGAGAGATTGACGTATTTCAAGATCATCAAATGTTGAGATATACTAGTTGGTATCTTGCGAATCAGGAAGAGACTTGACTCTCAATGATCGAGTGATATCTTAAAACTGATAAGCATAATCAAATATAAGATAGTATGTTCATAGGGATCGTAGATTTGATAGTGTGTCAGTGTCAGCCAATCGCCATAGAAAAATCTCTGAACTTTCTTCGAAGTTTTATAGAATTATATGTGCAGTACAATACCATGAAACCACAGAAGTTAATTTTGAAAAATATCACTTAATTAAATTTTAAACATCATTAGATTTTCACTTAGCATAAGTTAATATTGTATAGAAACAATCAAGAATGATCTATTTATTCTTAGAAGAACAATGATCATGCATTTTAATACATAAACTTACTCTAAAAGGAGATCTGATTTATTTTTTAAATAAGGTTAGTGAGCGGGGAATCTAATGGAGTGGTTAATTGATTACACTTGACAAAAAGTGATTAATTAAGCTGAAATTAGTGTTAAGTAATCTGTAAATCTGGTCAAGCTGTCGGGCAGCCTTGCTGTGAAGGATTAATATAATGGAGATTAGCATTAGTGGAGGAAACAACGTTAAACTTGATTAAGAGTTTTAAATTATATTTAAGGGTTCTTTGACAAAGCTTTCGATAAAGAATTTAAGCATATTTTGATACAAGTTGATAAAATATGTGGTTGAAAGTTGATAAAAATTGTAAATTCCATGAAATGTTGTTAAAATTAATCGTTGACTTTGACCTCGACATTTCAGGGCTCGTTTGACTAAGTTTTTGCTTCTTGTAGAAGAGTTCACTAAGAAAGTCATATTCGATCAAATCACTCTAAATGCTCTTTTAGTCGAATAAAATATTTTTTCAAAAAAAATATTCAAACATGTTCAAAAATACTTTCTTATTCTCAAAACAGTTTTTGACTTTTCTAAAACCCTGCAACGAGCCTTGGTAAATAAAAGAAAAATGGATTTAAAAATTATAAGATAGATCGGCCCTCATGCCATTGCACTTAAAATAATTAAGTGCACGGGCTTAAATTAATTAATTGAATTATAAAAAAAAAAAAAAAAACTAGAGTTTTACCATCATTGATTTGTTAAGAAACATGCCAAATCATTAATCCCTAGGTTAATTCTCTCTGTGATGTAACAGAAGTGCTGTATAGTGTAAATCTGAAGTGATAGAATTTTTTAAAAAAAAAGTTAAAATCCCTGTTTGGTTTAGATATAAATTAATTTTTTTATAGATTAGAATAAAAGTTGATAAAATATGTAGTTAAAAAATTTTGGTTCACATAAAATATGTGGTCGAATATGAATTTTAAGAAATGAACGCCAAACATGGCTAAGTTTCGACTTGGAAGGGTGGAAAAATAAAATTTAAATGAATGCATATTTCTTCTATTTAATTTAATATAAGGAAAACAATAAAAATATAGTGCAGAAGAGTCAATTTTTCTTTAAAAGTTACAAATCATTTGAATCCAAACTATCACATCGATTTTAATATAAATCATTAAATGAATATTATTACATATCTATGGTCACCTTTTAATCTTGTGATTGTGATGAGGTGAAAAGGAATACGCGCGTCTCTGAAGCACCACAATCTGGCCAAGTGACTCACATTCTGCTTTCGATATAGTAAAAAAATTAATTTTTTAGTAAATTTTGATTAAAGAAATAATGAAATACGTGGTTGAAAAATTGCGAATCGCTTGAAATATTTGATTTCTTTACTTTGATTTAACTTTTTTATAACAATTTTAAGCTACGTCAAACAAGGATTAATTGTCTCTATAAGCACCACAATCGACGTAATGACTCACATCCTACACGTGCAGCTCACTTTGAGTTGTGTCAAAGCTAGATATTCTGTTTCCGAGTCGATACCAAAGCATTCTAGTGAAGTGTGACTAATGTAGGCTCGTTGGAAATAGGGTGGGGGCTAAAAAAAAAGTGGACATGGGTGAATTTTCGAGTTTGATTTTGAATGATATGTGTTGAATTGCATTCATGCCATTAAATATAACTTTTAGAAAAAATGGTAGCAACATCCTACTTTGGTTAGTAGTTAACTTCGTGAATTTAGTTCGTAAGACAAAATATCATATAAAAAACTTTAATTTATATTATCAATCTAGAGTAGAAAATATCTAAATATTAAACATTTCGATGAACCAACTCGGATAAAAATTATTCAATTCTAGAAAATTTTTAACACAAGAATGTGCGATTAAAAAATGAATTTTGCTAGATGTACACGAGGGTTTGTATCCGGCCCCACCTGCCCCCCTCATAATAGGGGGACCACGATTATTTTATTCATCATGGGCCCTCCCCTCAAGTGAGGAGAGTGTAAACAGGGGTGTAAACACTAAACCCCCGTGTACAAATGGCATAACTCTTAAAAAATAGGGGGGAAAATTTAGATTTACGTGTGAAATATTTTATTGTGTAAATGTGTGGTTAAAAATGATCCTATAACAAAATAATTTTTTAAACAATCAACACCAAACAAGGTCTAAGTCTACAAGATTTTCCTTTTTTTATATAGACAAAAAAATTTGTACTTTTAGGCTTATATGCCCAACGGTTACTTTACAATTGCCCATTACCATTAGACGCGGAGTCAGAGAGGGACAAAAAATAAAATAAAATTACATTGGACTCGTACATAAAAAAAAAAAAAAATTAAATAAATAATAATAATAATAATTAATTAATTAATTAATTAATTAAAAAAATAATCACAGAGAAAAAATTTAGCCCAGTTTTGAAAAAAAACGAAGAGGTGAAAAAAAAAATGAATTTGTCAGTCTAACTCAAAGAAATAATGAGAACAACGACATTAAAACAAGAGACAGACACACAAACTTAAAAGCAAAAAAGGAGAAAAAAATCGTATGATTTTGAAATGGTCCTTTCATTAATCAGATAAAGAAAAAAGGGTCCCTTCTCCACCCATAATTGCACTCTTTACCCTTATAAACTAACTTTTCCATTTTTTTTTTATTTGTACGTTTTAATGAAAAAGCTACATTTGTTGCATAGTGGTGAACTTTGTACTGAGAAGGTGAATTTGTACTAGGATGGTGCCGGAATAGACTGAAAGGGATTCACAAGCTTGGGAAGAATAAAAAACACGTAGTTTTGTTGGTAGTATTGTTTGACGAATCAAAATACACGAATACAAAGTTATGTTCTCTTTGTATCGAATGTTTACTTTGAGTCATTAGCAATGAGTCACTAGTTCATATCATTTGTACATATTTTTTTATTGTCTACCTAGATATGTCCGGATTAGTTGTATTTCTTGATTGTTGTTCCGCCCGGATATGTCTGGTGTACTTATACATGATTTTTGATCCATACATTTCACATTTACTGATTTAAAAAACTCATCGCATTATAAGAAAAGCTTCAGAAGACTGTCATTTACGTATACATGATAAAATTTTTCATTTAAATCACGACATTTTCATACTTGAGCCACTCATATCGTGACACCTCAATGTTCGAGGTGGTACGAGAGAGAAACAAAGTGGATGTTTAACGTTGAAGTATTGCGATTTGAGTGGCTCGAAATACGATATATAATGATTTGAATGAATGATCTTACTATGTGTGCGCATACAATCGTCTTACTGAAACTTCTCTCATAAGAAATTCAACAAGTAGTTAAATTATGGGATATTAATCAGATATTTTAAATCCACGTGATTCACAATAAATTTTTGACCCTAGATGTCTAGAACTTTATATTAACAACACATTTCAATTCATGGAATCCACGATTTTTCAACCACACATTCAAATAACTTTTTATCAAAATCTACTAAAAATATAATTTTAATCTGAATCAAACATGGGCTAAAATTATTAGTTTTTCAACTGAATTTCTAACGCGAAAGACCTCTACGTCGATGTCATATCAGATTGCCATCATTCACATCACTGATCATTTTGATCAAGTGACATAATTGAAAAAAAAAATAAAAATCAATGTAATTGAGATGAAAGTTAGATGTTCACATGAGTGAACATGTAAATTGTAGCAATTGTTTGCCACGTGATGAAGAATAAAGATATCTGATCAGTGGCTAAGGATTTGGTTTGTAGAAGAAAAAAAATGGCACATGATCACAACATTTACTTGCTAACGTTAGAATCGATCTTATGTGAAAGACAAATAGAAAATTTAGAGATTGGGAGATAGTGGGAGAGTACGAGTGGCTTTGAAATCATACTGTGAATACACTAGTTTCAAGAACGTGCCATGTTTCAGAGCCATTAAATATTTTAATTGGTTCTTGTTTGTACATAGGAGGTCACATGATAGAGAGGGGGTGGGTGGGTATAGTAATAATTCCTTGAGTACGTAGCATTACACATAAGGCTAACAATTGACATAATAGATAAATGACGACCCTCTATTAGGGGGTGCTTGAGCCCACAGGCACCCCTCCAATATGAGGCACTCATTTGTCAATTATGTCAAATGTTATATGTACTTTTATGTACACACAGCATATTAATTCCTTCGGGCCCAGGCACCCCTTCAATATGAGGCAGTCGTTTGTCAATTATGTCAAATGTTATGTGTACTTTTATGTACACACATCATATTCCTAATTCCTTTAGCTTTGGTTAGGCTTCAGATAAACTTGGTTATAACTTATAAATAAATAAGTTATAAAAGAAAAAATATTTTTATTGGTCAAATAATGTAAGCCCTTGTTTGACAACCATACATTTTTTGGGAACAAAAAAGTTCTGAATAGTGATTTTAAAGAGAATGTGTGATTAAAAAGGCAGGAAAAAAATTTGGATTTAAATTAATATTTTATTGTATAAATATGTGATTAAAAATGAGAGTCCAAAAAAAAAAAGAATTTGAGGAAAAAAAAAACAATTGTCAAACGGGGGCTAAGAGTTACTTAACTTTGACATTTCTTAAGCGCTTGTATGATAAATATTTTTATTTTTAAAAAAAAAAATGATTGTTGAATGAGTTATTGAAAAATAGGAAAAAATAAGGAGAAAAAAACTGAAAAATAATTATTCCTTTTCAAAATGTATGGTTAAAAATTAGTGTGCGGGAGAAGTGATAAAAACAAGGATAATTCTATGTCCGACACCCCTATTGGGTGCCACTTGGCATTTTAGTCATTCTTGTAGTAAAGAATGGAGTACACCAAGCATAGTCCTAAAAACAATACGTTCCTCTTTCTACTTAAAAAAGGTAGAATTTGGAAAAGTTAAAGCTATTTTAAAACATAAAGAAAAGTAAGGTTTTGCAAACCTCACCCATTCGTGCGAGCCCTAGAACAGAGACGTAAAAAGTAGATAATGCCATGACTTTGATTGAGGTTGACCATCATTATGGCCTACTAATCTCAATACTTTTCTCATTGGTTTATTTAGCTAACTTAATTGTAATTAATTAGTACAATACCAATGTGTAAGCACTATATCTATATGTTACCTAGTTTTCTTCCAAATAATATTTACCCTTCTAATGAAAATTAGATAAATCCCGTCGGAAAGGACTTTTGTTTTTGTTTCTTCTTCTTGTAAAAAAAATCCATTGCGTTGTGTGTATCTGGTATGGGTCTGTAAGACCTTGCTTCTGCACATGAAGTAGGGTCCAATCTTAATACTTTTCTCATTCGTTTATTTAGCAAACGTAATTGTTATTAAGGTTTGAAGTACCATCTTAAAATGTCAATTTTATTAAGAGGGGTAACTCAAACTCTTATAAATTGGTCTATATTTTCATCTTTATTCGATATGAAATTTTATCCATTAACAATTGTAGTTAATTAGTATAATACCAATGTGTAAGCACTATATGTTACCTAGTTTTCTTCCAAAAAATATTTACCCTTCTAATGAAAATTAGATAAATCCCGTCTGAAAGGACTTTTGTTTTTGTTTCTTCTTCTTGTAAAAAATTCCCCTGCATTGTGTGTATCTAATATGGGTCTGTAAAACCTTGCTTCTGCACATGAAGCAGGGTCCAATCTTAATACTTTTCTCATTGGTTTATTTAGCAAACATAATTATTATTAAGGTTTGAAGTACCATCTTAAAAGGTCGACCTTATTAAGAGGGGTAACTCAAACTCTTATAAATTGGTCTATATTTTCATCTTTATTCGATGTGAGATTTTATCCCTTAACAATTGTAATTAATTAGTACAATACCAATGTGTAAGCACTATATGTTACCTAGTTTTCTTCCAAATAATATTTACCCTTCTAATGAAAATTAGATAGAACCTGTCTGAAATGACTTTTGTTTTTGTTTCTTCTTCTTGTAAAAAAATTCCCAGGAAACAGCTCTTGTCTTTCCGATAATCCTGCCAAACGAACTGATAGAGGAATTTATAAATATATTTTATTTATTTTGTTCCACTTGATTTTCATGAAGAAAAAAAATGAATGGGTACAGTTACTTTTTTTCTTTAAATTGTTTTTTTTTTTCGAATGGATGATATCCTCTAGAAAGTTGTCACTTTTTACTCGACAATTTGTTATTGCTTTGTTCTTTTATTAGAACACTGAACCTACTCTATCCCTTTCAAATCAGTTATCTATAAAAACAAGGCTTAGATTTAATCTTGCCTAAAGTCATTATTAGTGGTCAAATTATGATGGCCGCTCTCCTAATCTTTCCTTAATTTCCGGGTTTGAAGTCCTATGAATAATGAATCCCCCTTTCTCCAATTATTTAAGAGAGATAATTAGTGTACTTTCAATTATTCCCCCTTAACCTTTACCTGAAGTCGGGATGTAAAGCTGGATTGATGCATAATTTCTTGGTCAATATAATTAAGCCCTGTTTGGTTTTCATGAGAATTGATTTTTTTCGGAGATTTTGATGAAAGTTAGTCAAATGTGTGATCAAAAAACTGATGAAAGTTGTGAATTCTCTGAAATTTGTGATTAAGCTCCTATTTGAGCCATATTATTTTTTTCATTCTCAATCTTCTACTCATTTTCAACCACACATTTTTTAATAAAATAATATTTTCCATCATATCAATAATTTTTTCCCTCCTTTTCAATCACATATTCCCCATCATCACATAAAAAAAAAAATAGATTCTTGACTACAAAATGTGCACCAAACAGGGGCTACCATCGTTTTCGGTCATTATTTTGCTCAAAAAACTGATGAAAGTTGTGAATTCCCTGATATTTGTGATTAAAAATGAATTTGAAGAAAAATGAATATCAAAACTAGAAAAAAAAAATGTTCCCAGGGCCACCATCGTTTTCGGTCATCATTTTGTTCAAAAAGAGAAGGTACATGTTGGTAGTTGGTACTGGGCCACAGGCCACCTATACTTGGCCCAAAATAGGCAGGCAAATACGGAACATGGGTTGGACTTCAAACAAACTGAAGATCCAGGGCAAGTGTGAAGTATAGACCCCCATTCAAAACTCATCTGAGTTTTAACTTTTCAAATATAAGGTGATAGTTAAATAATTAAAAATATTTTATTAATCAAATATATTAAGATCACGATTATACAATTAATGTTCACAGTTACATACTTATAGATCACAAGTTATTTATTTGTCACATATTATTAAATTAATTGGTTTCAAATTATTTTTCGATCACAAATTAAAAATATTATAAGTCACAAAATTTATTTTTTGACCACATTATAATTTTTATAGGTCACAAATAACCAAATAGTTGGATACATGCACCAAACACTTCACCGTCACCCTCAATCACAATCCACTACCAATACTTGACATCAACACCACCACCACCGCCAACACAAATCCACCACCAACATAAACCATGTCTCCAAATGACTCTCAAGCATACACGAATCTCGAAGTCGAACTGGTAACCCAACTTCAGCTCATATCCGATGAACCAATCAACGTCATATGCGCTTCTTATCTTCTTGAACGACTCTCCGGTTTGGATTCATTCACCACCAACATTGCCGCTTCCTTCTCATTGGAGCTTCATCGTTGCTAGTTGGTCTCCACTTCCAAATGCCAAGCTTCCTATAGCAACTTAACCAAGCAACGACGCAAGTCATACGAGAAGAGATTGGGAGCAACGGCAGAGGCAATTCCAACCGGTGGATAGAGAGAGAGGGGGTGGGGGATAAAGAGGGTAGGTATAGAAATGAATTAGGATTTGGGAGTTTGATTGGGTTGAGACATATTTATATATACTAATTTATAATATAATTATTAATATTAAAATATTAAATTGTCACTTGATTTTTTATTAAAATATACTTCATATCTGATTTTTGAAGTGTGATTTTTAAATACTTGCTCTAGTGTAATTTTCACTAATCAAAAACCACACAAGCGTGGACTCTTATGTTGTTAAACCGTACTGGGCCAACAACAGACAAGAAATGCGTAATTTCCCCAAAATATAAAAGTAACGTAAGTAAAAACATTTTGTCCCTAAAACTAAAAACAGAATTTAAACAACATTTGAAGGATCAAATAATACACGCGCATCAACCTGGTCTAAGTGCACTAGAGCCCGTTTTCTAGGCAAATGCAAACTATCTAAGCCAAATGGTTGTTTTGGGACATTTCTAATCTTCACATTTTGGAAGATTATCCTCTAGGCTAACCGAGCTGTAAACTTCTAAGAAGTTTTCATAGTACACTGACGTTAGTGCTATCCTTCTTTGTGGAGAGCCTTGCACTTATCCTTCAAAGATGGGAGTGTCAATATACATAAAGGGGTTGTTTTAAGCACATCCACAAGCATACAAATGTACCTAGTCAAGGATCTGCAACCTTTCAAAATGAAGTTTGTCTCTTGCCATCTTCAAATGCCAACACTATTATGGTCGAGGATTCCAACATACGCAAAATCTTGAGACTGAATTGATCGACATATTTCATTCACTTGAATGTGAAAGTTTCTAATTTATTTCTTGTTTGGTACACATTAAAGTTTTCATTCTCATCCTTCTACTCATTTTCAACCACACATTCTTCAATAAAATAATATTTTTCATCAATCAATAACTTTTTCTTCTTTTTCAACCATAAATTCTCTATCAATTTACTATTCTAAAATACATTCTTCCAAAATAATATGACTCAAACACACCCTTAGTAAAACCAGAGGAAAACCAAGAACAATTTTGGTGATATTCAGCTGTCTATACCAAAATATGTTTCTATGATGTAGGAACAATCATAGAGGTGTTATCATGAAGGAGCAAAAGTAGAACAATTACAGATATTACAACGTTAAAGTCACCTACCAAAGCATCTCAACAATGAAGAAGTCAAAGAGGACAAAATAAACTTCAATCCAGCAGATCCTCCAGGAAAGTAGGAAATAGCGTAGTATGCTAGTGCCAGGACCTACAACTCAAAAGGACATCACGAGATCACATTAATATCTAATATCGTTGCATTCATCTCGACAAGGGAATTTGAGTTCATTCAGAACAAATATATGAGAAATCAATAGTTAATATTAGAACTGCTCAATAACCCTAAAATTGAAGAACATTATATAAATAAATAAAAAATAACATATAAGCATAAGTCTGAATACCTGAAGCACTGAAAAGAGCACAGTTAGAATATAGCTATGGAGCACCATAGAAACGTAAATGGTTCCCATCATGCTGCCTATGAATGCCAATGTAAAGGGGAGTCTCTGGTAAGAGAAAGGGAAGAAAAGTAAGAGAAGAGAATGGGATGTCCGACCACCAATACAAATAAGAAAGAAATTTGAGTACCTCCTTCGATGACATATGGGCAAATTGATTCGTTGGACCTCTAAGGGCAAAGAATGACCCAATAATGAAGGAGCATCCAACAGTAAAGCAGATGGCAAATTTCTGAGGCACCACTACGATGACCGGAAGAAATAAAGTAAACGCGATAAACAGAAAGAAGACTCCACTTGCCAGGAGTAAGCCAAAGTACATGAGCGCTTTTCCTGACGGGATATTACTAGTGGCAGACTGAAAATTTCCTGGTAAATCTCTCACTCCTTTCGAAACCCTGATATTTTTTTAACAAAAAAATATTGTGAAGAATACTGTCCAAGTAGCCTACAAATTTACATTTACAGATAGAAAATCAACTAGTGAATATGATGATCGGAGATAAGAGAAATATTTTGCAATACTAAGGTTTGGAATTTCAGGATAAATTGTGATTTATACGAGTTCTTAAGTAAGCACGCATATCCAAAAGCCTATCCAGCACCCGGATCACATTGTTTACTAAGACAGTGGAATCTCAAAAGATGTTAGGTTGCATTTGGCCTCCGTGCAATGGAGGTCTCATAACTGGAATAAGAGATGGCACAGTTCTAATTGGATTTGTTTTCCTCTGATTCAAATTTCAAGGCCTTAACTCCAAGCTGTCAAACGTAATGTTGTTGGATTTCAGAACAAACAGTACACCCTTCATGATTGCTTATTAGTCTACCCTGTCGGCCACCTGAAGTAGGGGTGTAAGCGGTCCGAAGATCACATTGTTTACTAAGACAGTGGAATCTCAAAAGATGTTAGGTTGCATTTGGCCTCCGTGCAATGGAGGTCTCATAACTGGAATAAGAGATGGCACAGTTCTAATTGGATTTGTTTTCCTCTAATTCAAATTTCAAGGTCTTAACTCCAAGCTGTCAAACGTAATGCTGTTAGATTTCAGAACAAACAGTACACCCTTCAAGATTGCTTATTAGTCTACCCTGTCGGCCACCTTAAGCTATTCTGAAATAGTACCCTAGCACAAACATAATCTACCCAATTCTAGGGTTTCACTACCTTTCATGTCCATTACACCACTCTAGCATTTGCTTTGTACAAGAAATCCTCAAAAAGTTTTAGACATCCACCAGTCCATATATCAATGTTATATAAAATAAAATTATTATTTATTAATTGCTGTTAAGATAAAATTTAAATAGCATACATGTGGTCTTGTCTAACTTAAGCTTTTAGATGTTCAAGTCTCGCTACCACCTATTTCTTTAAAATCGTGCAAACTTAAATATGCCTACACATGATGTGGCGTGTTGATGATTTAGATGATATATACATGGCTTATCTAATAGCTTAAAATTTTAGATCAAGGGGTTCAACAATAACCTAAAGAGGCTAATTATCCAATGTCTTCATTTGAAACACCCAGATATGCACCTAAAGCAGAAAGTGTGTTTCCAACATGGTCTTCCAACAGAGTCCAATAATGTGGAGATGGATATCCAATTGACTAAGTAATTTCTACATGCTAGTCTTGTAATTAACGTGAAAATTTATCATAATGAAGATAGTACAAATGCAAATTAGATGCAGAAAAGAAGGTATGGTGTAAAATGACACATCAGCGCCTCCACATGCATTAAACTTACAGAGTGTTCGGCTTGGCTAATTTCTCAAAAAGAAGCCAAACCAAACATGCTCTTAATCAAATGGCACAGATGATAAATGACACGGGAAACAAATTTATACTAATTCAATCACACCATAAGTTTCAACAGATGCTCCAATTGCAAATCTTTTTCCTATTGTTAAGATTTGGGGTCCATCTTAGAAATCAATGTTGTTAAGAGTAGCCCAAACCCTGGTAAATTGGTTTATGACGAGGGATTTTATCCCTTAACACCTATCCTTTTGAGATTCTTAATTAGTTATAACTTCAGAAAAATGCCTCTAGCAGTATAGCATTTGGGAAACTCTTTTTTCATTTTTAATTTAGAGTACACCCTCTGCATCATCCTATTAGGTCAAAAACTAAGAATCCCCAAATTTACTAATTGAATCAATCCACAATTCCAGTTTTCAACCCTTCGGCAAATTCAATGCATATGGTTTTAACCAGGAAAAAAAACGCATTTAAATGCATTCAATTCTCGATAAAACGAAATATTTAAGACAGAGGAGATCTGTATCATACACGTCGAATGTGCCGGAGACGGTGTCGTTGGCGGACCTCACCGCAGATTCTAGATCGAAAACTGCGGAAAAGGAGCTGCTGCTACTTTCTTCTGATTTGTTAGCTGCGTATGAATTCCAATCAGCCAGAAGAGAAGATGGTGGTTGCGACGTCGTTTGCAATTGCGAATTTTCATTATCGCCGCCGCCTACTGAAAACCACTTCTGCATGCTAATCGATATCGTGAGGGTTAAGATTTTCAATTCTGCTATTCTTCAGATGGGTTGTCCAAAATTAAAAGTATGCAGAATAAATCACTGCACCGAACGGAAATTATTGTTATAGAATTATACCTGCTGTTATAGAGGAATCGTAGTAATTAAGCAAGGATCGCGTGATGGGCTCGTGTATACTGTATATTTTCGAGTTTTAATCATGAGAAAATTGCAGCCATGGTACCGAATCTTTCATTATGTTGCAGACTTGATCAAACTTTTCATTTATATAATTCACAATATCAAACTTTTAAACAATTCGCACTCGAAGTTTAAATGGATGGTGACCGTTAGTTCACCCCGTTAGTTGACCTAAAGTCAACAATTTGACCAAATTTTGACAATTTTTTAAACTTTATTTAATACACATTAAAATTTTTATTCTGCACACCCTAAAAAAAAGGGTAAAAAGAAAGTTTATATTTTTTATTAAAAAAAGAGTAAAAATAAAAGAATTAACCAAAAACCAAAAAAAGAAAAATACCTTCTCCACTCACCTCACACGCACACCCATCCCAAAACTAGAAACCACCCACTCCCGACCACAGCCACCCATCCACACTGTCCACCGTCGCTGCCAACACCACCACCATCTCTGCAATAAAAGCCATAGTTAGCAACCTCAACGAATTGCAATCAACTTCAAAGCTCAAAGGAAGGAAAAAAAAACTCATTAAGTTGCCCAAACCAAAACAATTTAACAAAATTTACACAAAATTCCTCAAACTGCCAGATCCAAACACGGACATATAATTAACGTTTGCAAGCAATTTTAGAGAAAATGACGTGAACAAAATCAAATCTGATTTGTTGGGCTTTAGTTTGGGAGTGGCCAGAGAATCTTGCCCAGGGAATACTTGAACTTGAAGACAAGTTAATTTAGAAATCACGAGGAATCGCAACAGCAATGAGTGGATTTTTCTACCAACCATAAGACCTCATTGTTCGGTGATGTCCAAGTTTTCCCCTCTTGCTCTATCAAGATGTTCCCAGTCAAATTTGTGCAAAACATTTGCTAACACAAATTCAATTAAACCCGTTGCAAAACTAATCCGTGTGCAGATTCTTCTGCCACTCCCAAATGGAATATATATTCACGCAAAACCACTTTTCGCAGATCCCATTTCTTGCTTGTCTAATTGTCGCAGTCTTCGGTGACAGGTTATGGTGCCGACTGTGGCAAGAGAGAAGGAGGTGGCGACAGAAGATAACTTTTTGGGACGAAGAAAGTAGTGGTGGTGTCGACAGTTTTGGATACAGTTGTTTTTTTGGGTTTGGTTTTGGGGTTGAAGAAGATAACTTTTTTATTTTGGTTTTTTTATTTTTTTATTTTTTGGTTTTTGATTTAGTTCTTTTATTTGAAAAATGTAAAATTTAACTTTTAACTCTTAAAAAATTGTTAAAATTTGGTCAAATAATTGATTTTATGTCAACTAACGGATGAATTAACGATTTCCATCCATTTAGACTCTGAGTGCAAATATTTTAAAGGTTTGGTACCGTAAGTAATACAAATGAAATGTTTGAGTCAAGTCTACAACATAATGAAAATTTTGATGCTATGACTGCAATTTTGCCTTTAATCAATGATCACTGAACTTTGATACATGTTACTACTTGCATATCGAAATTTAAAAGATTACTCTTCACTCATTGAACTTTACTATAAGTTAAGTTACTACTTGCTTATCGAGTTTAAATGGTTATTCGTTGCTCACTCTAATTTGAAAAGTTACTCATTAATGATAATCACTCGTATCATTTCCATTAATGTTACTTTTAGCAAAATTTAATGAACAATGAGTAAATTTGTTCAAATTTAGGTGGGCAACGAGTAAACTTTTAAATTTTGCTGAGCAAGTAATAACATATAGTAAAATTCAGTAAAAAAACTAGTAACTTTTTAAAAATCGATGAAGTAAACATTGCAAAGTTCAGTGTCCATTGATTAAATAAACTCGTATATTTTCAAGCTACTTTGAGTTTTAAATTTTTCAAAACCCATTTGATATTTTTTAAAATACAATTTCGAAATAAGGTTAAACTTATAATATAAAATTTAAAACGTATTTTGACGCTCTGAAAATGCTCAAAATGTGAAAAATAAAAATGTTAACTAAAAATAAATTAATTAAACAAAAAATTGAAAAAAAAAAATCTAAAATTCAACACTCATTTTTTAGAGAAACCTCGTTAAAATGGAGCCCAACTAAGAGAGTTTCATTTTGATAAATAAATTTTCAAAATGACAAATAAAATACATTTTAGCAATTTTAAAATATATTCTCAAAACAGAAAATTGAAAATAAACTCAAAACTAAAATTAAAACACAAACCAAACATACCCTAATTTTTTTGGTTTAATTTCAATCAAACATTCTTAATTGTTACTCATTTCATATCACCCAATAATATCCCTTTTAAAAAGTCAAAAACTCACATTTGGTATTTGTTAATTCTAGTAACCACTCCAATACCGTCCAGTTTGACCTAAAAGTGCTTGTGTCTACAATGCGATTTTAAGCTTATGCTTTTGTTCTATTTCTTGCGAAAGTGCCGAGGTAAATGTATCACTTTAGAATATAATAATGCTATTTATATCCGCTGATCATCATTGATCTAGTGGCAATGGTGCCCCATTTTAATGAGGTTGTTGGGAAAAATGTATTTTGAAATAATAACTTTTTAAAGAATGTATATTTAAAAATGAAGAAAAAGTTTTAGATTTACGTGTAATATTAATTTAATAAAGAATGTGTGATTAAAAAGAATAAAGAGAAAAATGTATTAAGAACATTATATGGATTGCAGACATGGATGGACATGTGTTATGTTGGATTGATTTTTTATCCAACCTAACATGATCAATTTGATCTAAAATTAAATAAGTGAAAATTACACAAAATCAAAATTTTAAAGATTCAATTTCAAAAATTAGATTAAAGGTTTCACTTTTCAAAAATCGGATATTTTATTTTTAAATATTAAATATTAATTGTACAATTTTCATCTCAAACCCTAATCAATTTCATTCCAATTTTGCTCGTCCTTCTCTCTTCTCTCCGTCGCTCTCTCTACCTTCTCTCTTCTCCACTATCCACTATTCTCCATCTCCGCCGGTAGCCCAGCCTCCATGAGACGGTGCAGCCTCGTCCGGCGGTGTTGTGCACAAACACGAAGTAGCGGCACTTATTCGTACGAATCGCCGCTGCATTTTTTTTATTTCTGAGTTTTTTTTGCAATTTTTATAGGGGATTCGTGATTTTGTGGTGGTTGGTGGACGCTATGGAGTTGTGATTTATGGTTGTTGGTTCGCAATCGCTGTTGCGGTAGCAGCGACGGTGGGTTGTGCACTGCTTTGTGATTTAGGGATGGTTTTTGTTGGTGGCGACGGCGGTGGATTTGGCTGTGGTGGTGGTTTTGTTGGATCGACGGTGGATTTGATGGGGTTTGTTGGTTTTGGTAGTGGTGGATCCGGTGGTTAGTGGTGATTTGTTAGTGGTTGTGGTGGTGAGTCGTCGTGGTGGTTTTGAAGTTGAACATGGTAATTTATTGGAGGTTGTGGTGGCGGAGACGATGAAGTGATGATGTTGCTTTCGGTTGGTGCCATGGTGTATTGTGGTTGGGTGGTGTAGATGGTGGCAGTGTTGGTGGTGGTCGGTGACGGCGATGATGGTATGGTTGGGAATTTTTTTTGGGTTGTTAGATGGGGGGTTGGTGGTGGAGGTTCTTGTATACCCAGACCAGGAAATTTTAAAAAGATTTGATAGGTACTACTCATATCAATAAGGTGCACTTTTTTTTTCGGAAGTTCATCGTTAGAAACTTCACAGGTAAGCGTGGTTGGCTTGGAGCGATGACCCCCTGGGAAGTTTTCTCGGGGAGCGTGCGAGTGAGGACAAAGTATGCTAAAA
>CAIGRR010152861.1:0-10189 GCA_903798365.1 Fraxinus sp. 1973-6204
AAACCAGAAAATCAATAGAGGAATAATGATGCGAATGTGTCTGGTCCTTGTAAACTGTCCAGAATACCTCCAACTCAAAAATCTCTGTCCGACACTCTCTCCTGCATTCATGGTAATCTGAAATAAAGCCCCAAAATATTGCCAAACATGATCTGAAATACTGCTACCAGTAAAGATATGAGTGATGGTCTCAATCTCTAAATAACACTGACATCGAGAAGCCAACTGACTGCTTATCCTCCTCTGGATAATGACATCAACTGGTATTAAGTCCTACCATAGTCTTCAACAGAAGAACGAAATAGTAGGAAGTATGATAGGGCACCACAATAGGTAAAATAAATCCTGCACTGGCTTGCTAGAGCAGATCAGCTGCCTGCTGATTTAGTAGTAAATCTACCATCTGATGTGGCCCTCCAGAAAATGCGATCCGAGACATTAAGGCATAGTGGAATGGCCACAATCTTCTCTGCCATAGCTGATGAAGAGCCTATAGTAATCGCCCAAAATCCCATCCAATCTCCTCGAAAAAGTCATGCACCCTCACAGATGTATGCTGTCTGTGTGGAAAAATGGATGCCCATGTAGAATCACACATCTGACAATCATGCCAAAAGAAGATATGTCCTATCCCAGGCACCACGCAATGTGTGTCTCGATGCATGGTCCAAATCTCTCCAGTCTCTTCCAATAGGAGAGGCTGAGTGAGTAACTGCTGTAAGTGATGGATGTGTCCATCTACAATATTTTCCTAGTAAAAACTGAGCCCAAAGTGAACTTTGAGACCCGAATAGCCACCATAGCTTCAATAAAAATGTGTCCATTATATTCTCTAATCGTCTAAAGCCTAGACCTCCCTCGTCAATAGGAAGGCAAATCGACTTCCAACTCCGATAATGTAGACGACGCGCATATCCTTAGAATCCTATAAGAATCGTGCAAATAGACTCTCCAGCCTTTTCAGAATGACCTTATGATGTCGCATAATCTGGAATAGATATAGTAATATAGAGAAAAGAACAGACCTCAGTAGAGTAATCCTACCACCAGGAGAAAGAAGGTGTGAAGCCCATCTAGAAATCCTTTTCATAACCTTCATAACAAGATCATCATATAGTAAGCTCATCTTAGCCCCTCTAAATAAAGGGACTCCTAGATATGTGAATGGCTATCTCTGATGTGAAAATCCAATCAAAATCACTAACATCTGTATCTGAATATCAGATACCCACCTAAGCAATATAAGACCAATATTGTCTCTATTCACCAATTGGCCAGAGACCCCCTACCCCCGTAATGCTCCAAACAATTAATGACCCTTCTGATAGACCTCTTTTGTCAATTGGTAAATATAATCATATCATCAGCAAAAGCAAGATGAGAGACAATAGTACTATATCCATGTCAATACTGCATACTAGGATATGTCTAGAACCTCTGAGTAAGCAATCGAGAAAAGTAATCTACATCAATAATAAATAAGGATGGAGAGATATGATCTCCCTGTCTGAGTCCTCGTGATGAAGAAAAGAAACCACATGGTCACCCATTCAGAAGCACTGAGAATGGACACTCCGATATACACAGTCTGATCCGATAACTGGCCAAAACTAAAAGCCTCCAGTCTAGAATAAATGAATCGCCAATCCATATGATCATATGTTTTAGCCATGTCAAGCTTCAGCATAACATTTCCTCTACGCATTTTATTATCCAACGTGTGTAGTGGCTCCTGGGTCAACAAAACATTGTCTCCAATAAGTCGACTGAGGACAAATCCACTCTTTTGAGGGGAAATAATACAAGGCAGAAATGAACTCAATCTGTTGTTCAACAGCTTTATGATAAGTTTATTGAACATCGTACACAGGCTGATAGGTCGGTAATCCGTCCATCTACAAGCATTATCCATCTTCGAAAGCAAAATAATAGACGTAACAGTAAATTCTCTCAGCAAATGATCACTCTCAAAGAAATTAATGACTGCACCGTATACATCATGTATAATATACCAACAGTGTTGGTAGAACAATGATGAAAATCCATCAAGGCATGTAACACTATCAGCATCAATACTAAAAACAACCTTTTACACCTCATCAATCAAAAGGATGCGGTTCGGCGCCATATTTCCTGCCTCCGTCAGTATCCTAGGTATGACATCAGGACGAATATACTCCAGAGGCTGTGAAGGAACATATAATAATTCCTGGAAAAAAGAGATTGTCGAGCTCTGAATATCTGCTGGAGTAGTAAAAACTTTCCCTGTCTGAGTTGTGATGGTCTTGATACGAGATCTAATCTGTCGTCCCTATACCAGCAAATGAAAATATTTGATGTTGCAATCTCATTTACATACCCAACGAGAGCCAACCTTTTACTTCCAAAAACCCTTCTCAATAGCTAAGGTTCGGTTCAAATCAGTCTCTATGATGAAGTCATGATGTTCCGCTATAAGATCAACCTCAAAATCAATCTCTACCTGGTCAACCTTCTCCTCAGCCTCTCTAACTCTCTGGAACACATCACCAAATACCCGTCAATTCCACAAACTTAGTCCCTATTTTAGCCTAAAAAAATTCTCCCATAGGGCAGCCATTCCTGTAAGATGAGTAGAAAGTGACCATTTTTAAGAAAGAAGGTTGAGAAGTCATGATGTTTGGCCTAAACATTGAGGAGTCTAAATGGTCTAGGACCTAAATCATCATTAGAAATCTACTGTAAAAGTAGAGGTGAGTGATTAGATGAAGTAGATGAGTCATAGCAAGCTATCTACAAAAGTCTGCAGCTAAAGAGTTAATCAAAACTCTATCCAATCTTTTACTAACCCCGTCATTCGTCCAGGTAAACTGAGACCCAGAAAACCAACGTTCTTTAAGCCATAGTCCAACATCATATTAGAAAAATCAGTAGAACCATGATCTTGACGAATATGACAAGTACACTCACCATCATGTATGATGACGTTAAAGTCACCCCCAACAAGCCAACGATCGTCCATAGAAAGATAAATGTGGTGAAGACCCTCTCACAAGTCCCTCCTAACATAGGCCTGACAAGCAGCATAAACAGAAGTCAAGTAAATAGGTCATGCAAGTCTAGGATATTCTAACGTGTAGGAACTGGATATGATCATCAATAACAAGAACCCCAGTGTCGAGATGCAGATAACGACGAACAAAATCAAACCTCCTCTCCAAAACCATAGGCTTCAGAATAACCAAAATATAAACCTGATGAAGCTAAATAAGCTTTCTCAGGTGCCTATGAGTAGTTGCACTAGCTACACCTCTCACATTCCAGATGATGGCACTCATTTGGATGTGTGTGAAGAGGTATCCTACGATCGACTCCTTGTCATCATCCTGGGTAGATAATTATCAGTAACTTTTGAATGTCTCTTCCGACTTACTGGGACAAATCCATCATCCTCTGTCCTTCCAGCGAGACTTGTCAAATCATTAGAAGAAGATCTACGAAAAGGACCATGGTGATGAACTTCAACTTGAAAGAAACCCCTTGAATTCGACTACTCTGTATAAAGAGGAAACTCCACATTCTGCTGACACTATGCAATAGGTACATCCGTACTATTGAAGCCTTGCGGCCTCTCGAGCATATCCATTAAGAGTGGGTCAGAGTATATAGAAGTAACTATCACAGAAGCATAGCTAATAGAGACCGAAGCTTGAATACCCGAATGATCAACTGATGTAACAACAGGTGGACTCTAAGGAACAACCCTGTGATGAGCAACTATAGGATGATCTATTAGCTGAATTGGAGATTGCGTAATCGGTTTTGAGTAGAACACATGGATGTGGATCATAATTAGAAGTAACTTTCATCAAGCTAATGCCCGATGTCATTGGCATCGAAGTTGAACTAGTAGTAACAGATTCCAATGTAGGGTTTGCCATGTCAATTGTTGGAAGCACAGTAGTTGGGTTTCGGATTGAAGAAAGTTCGTTAACCAAATGTGAAGGAACCAAATTGGGTCTCAATTGTTTATCAATTCTTCCAATTGGCAACGTACCCATACTACTTTGATCCTCAATAACATTTTTACTGGTCGAATTTGAGGCCAAAAAATCAAAAACAGGTTTAATTGGAGCACCTAGGGTTTTCTCTTGCACCTTTGAAGAATCAATTGCAGCAGTTTGTTTGTTAATTGGTGAAATTGGTAGATGACCCATGCTTTTAGCAACATGAATTGCATTTTCCCTCAACGAATTGACCATTTGGAGCGTAATTTGTTCATCAAAATCCTTAGTGCCAAATTTTTCGCAAGCTCCTAAACTTAATCAACAAATTCAACAATTTTTTGTTGCACTTGATCTTGACCTATTGGTGGATTGGGTGCACCAGAGGTAGATGAGGGTTGCCCAGGTGGTCCACAACCATGGGTTGGCCAGACGGAATTAGGATTTTCATTATTCGGACTCTGCTGTGCGACATTCGCGACTAGAGAAACTTTTAATCCAAATTCATTTTACTGTAAGGCTTTTTGGCATAAATTGGAAATATGGTTGGAGTCCTTTGGGTGTGGGAAACTGGCCAGTGGCAGTCTACGATCATAGGTGTAACGAACGGCGTCGGAATTTAAATTTTCGCTGGCTTTGTCGTGACATTCGCGATCAATGAAACTTCATCTGTTAAATTAAAAATTTATCATGATGTTTATGGAAAATTATTGGTATGGATGAAATCGTCTAATGATGGGCAATCGACCAGCAGTCCGTTCCGATCATGGGGGTGGCAGGAAATGGAATTTTCGACAATTTTCAGAATTATAGGCAATGAACTGTGAGCTTCAATTCCGGACACTGTATTTGATGGAATTGGATGGGGTTGGTTGCTAATTGAAGAGGGGATGAAGGACTGTCCACCGATACCAATGTCCGGTAGTTTAGGTGGATGTGGGTCTCCAAAAATAGGGCGCATTTTTGGCAGTTTAAAGTGATTGAAGAATCTCCCCTATGGATGGAATTTCAAAAGATCCAAAAGAATCCCCACTATGGATTGGTTTCGAGGCTTCATTTTCGCTCCGTGTCTTGTCTATCCAACATATCCCTCACATCTTCAAATAACCATTCAAACCTACGTATCATCTCATCCAACATATTGGTTTGGTGGTTGTCTAGGCCTGGTGTTGATCCGTCCTTGTCATACATCCTAAATCTATATTTATTTAAGTCTTACAAATGTGCGATGTGTATCACTCAATTCAGTTTTTTCCATCTATTGATCTCACCACTCTGTATTTTCCCATCAATGCTTTCTTGCAAGTGCTTCAAAAAATTAATTCGATCTCACTCAAGATTTTAACTCTTGTGGAGCCCAGACAAGGAATTAAGTAAGGAAAGTGATCTAGAATGACTCAAGAAGTAGGAATGAAACTAGATGATTGGAATGAAATTTGAATTCAAGAAAGTGGTTCTTGAATTTGACACAATAGATGACGTAATTGGCTGATAAATTACGAGATAAATAACAATAAATACTTTTTTTTTAATCTCACTGCTCACAGAATTTTCTGAATTTTTTGAATTTTTTTTCGTAATTTTTTTTTCGATTTTTTTTACTCGAAACTCAACTAAGACACCGGCAAAGAAAATGGAAGTTGATTTGGACACAAAATGAGTACAAAAACAACTTTTGAATTCTTGAGGGAAAATTTATAGACCAAAGACTGAATAGAAAAACGCAAGAAATAAAGGAAATAAAGAGTCAAACGAAAAAAAAAAAAAAAGGATATAACTTTGATTTTGAAGCATTGCTCTGATACCAACTGATGTGAATCTACGTAGCAAAGAACTACAAAACCCACAAATAGATTGAAATCGAATCCAAGAAAGCTAAAGAACCAAAGTTTTGAATTTGATTCGAAAAAAGAACGAATCAAAATAACCAACCAGTCGTGAACGAATGTTGACCCTTTTGATTGACTAATTGAGAATCTCACCCGGTTGATTTAAACGCCACAAGAATGATCTTGATAAGTTCATGATTTGTCCAACGAAGAACAAGAACTCTAAAGTAAATTGCCTCTAAATAATCTCAATAATAATGTTGTGTTCATACAATGAATATAATGCAATATTTATAGGAAAAGCCTAAAACCCTAGTTGAACCGGAAATAACTTGATAAGATTACTAAAGATTGCAATAAAATAAAATTCTATGAAAATAAAGAAAACTCGCAAAAAGGAAATTTTCTCCGCTCGTTTGAACCATCGACGGCATGGTACGTTTTGGTGCGGTCGCATGGAAGCCAAAATTTGGCCCCTTGAGTCTCGGTTGGTTACTATGCGACCGTATGGCTGAAATAACTATGCGGTCGCATATTTATGAATTTCAGCCTCCTTTTTTCTGCCTCGATCAACATTATCTATTTAACTTTCGCCCCCGCGCCCAACATGGAACTTGATGTTTGGCTTGCCTCAGTCAATCTCTCGTCCACCGTAGCTTGATCAAGCAATCGCATCGCCTCTTTCACCCGATTTGCCCTCAAATGTGTCATCGGACTTCCTTAGATAATCAACGGGTCTTTCTCGGGACTTGACTTTGATGTGCTCGACTCCGTGCTCACATCAAGTATCAATTCTGATTTTGGAATGGATGAAAATCGGGGTATGTGGGCCTTTTTATAGAAGTTGAGAAGTTGTGTCCAAAAGACACAATAGTCGAAAAATCTTGTCTTTAACAGACATAAATCGTTTGGACAAGCAGTTTAATTGTGAACTGTCAACCGCCATCTTCTAGAAGAAAACACGCGCACAGAAAATTTGGGAAAAATAATATAAATAAATATATTATTATTTTAAATAATAATAAAATGAAATAATTTAAATATTATTTTACTAAAAATATATATATCAACTTGACCCAAGTCCAAGTCCAAATCAAGCCCACGACCCATGACCCGTGCCCAAATCCAAGTCTCAAACTTGAGCAATATAAAGTGATTTATACTTTTCTGGCTTTCATATGTGGGATTGGCATTTTTTCAATTTCCCACCAATTTTTATTCCAATTTATTTCAACTTCAAGTGGTCATCTTTTGACCTTAATTTCTCACTCACCCTAAATTGGTTTTGAGAAAATAAATACATTGCATTAATCTATTCATAGAGTAGAACACACTCGGCTAAAGAATTCTTTTGTCCAACTAACGGGATCCACTAAAATAATTGGTCAAACCAACTAATAAAACCCAATTTTTCCAANGTCATCTTTTGACCTTAATTTCTCACTCACCCTAAATTGGTTTTGAGAAAATAAATACATTGCATTAATCTATTCATAGAGTAGAACACACTCGGCTAAAGAATTCTTTTGTCCAACTAACGGGATCCACTAAAATAATTGGTCAAACCAACTAATAAAACCCAATTTTTCCAACTGTCTTTCAGGGAGAAAACTATAGTCCAAAGTAAATTTGGCCAAAAAAAAATATTTTTCAATTCATAAATTTGGCAAAAAAAAAATGACACAACAAGATTTAGCCACGCTAAAGCTCACCCTCAGTCGAATTTTGAATCTTGACACTTTAAAATCTATTTATATTTTTACCCTGGTCCAGAATATATTCATCTTTCCATCAAAGGTCTGTACAATTTTCATAAATGAATAATGCCAAAGCTTGAACCTATGACCTAATACTATGTTGAACTACCTCATCAAAAATTTTGAATATTTGAATGAAATGATTCGACATAAGCAGCAGTATGTCTACCAAGTACGCGTGAGCCTGTAATGGCACGTGCACGTACTTGTGAGTGAGTTGTCGTAGGTGGGGTGTAGGTAAAGAGAAAGGATTCTTGTATTATCTTTTAACTTATCAAGTACAGGATTTTGAGAGCCAGAAGCTTCTTCGTAGAAAAATTGAATGGGGTTTTGAGGTTGTTGATTGAATGCAAGAGAAGGAAGGATAGCCTCACAGATATTGCTCAGTGTTTCCATATCTTATACAGGGAACCCATGACTGTATTTGGATTCTATATTTCTACCTTTCAGTAACGGATGACACTCTCTTCCGATGGACTTTGCTACATGTATATCAATGATTACATAATGGATTACACAATGCCTCATGTATCACTCTACCATTTGCCAGTTTAGAACATAGTCAACTTTTACACCCAATCTTTTTTCTCCACATAATATTATGTAACCTCTTTTGTACAATTTTGATGTACAAGTAGCAAAATCCTTGTGTCCATTCTCTCTCTAGTTTGAATATGGTATAAAATAGTAAGTGTTAATTCCCTAAATGGTCACTGAACTTTAACAAAAGTTCCCACAGGGTCATTGAACTTTGAAAATTCCCTAGATAATCACTGAACTTTGCAAATTGGGGACCCCATCCATTACTGACCTAACGCATGTTGCAAAATCAAACGGTTTTGATAATGTGTCAAAAGAAGCAAGTGACGTGGTATATTTGTATACAATTTGTTGACCAAGCGTAAGCAAATTGCTAATGAGGTAGACAACTTCTAAAAAAATTAAGGGACTACCTAGGGACCTTTGGCAAAATTTAGTGACCTTGTGAAAATCTTTGGCAAAGTTCAGTGACTCTGAGAAAAACTTTGGAAAAGCTCGATGATTATTTGTGGAAAATTGTATGTTTTAAGAAATTAGTCCATTTCTAAAGTTGATGTAACTATTCAAATGGACATGACTCAGAGAGCATAAACATTAAAATACGGACTATAAAAATTTAAGAAAAGAACCCTTAGGCAATAATTCAACACACATAAGGTACAAAAGGTTAGAAGCCGTTTGAGTCATCATTCTCCATAATATATAATCTTCAATTCGCCTCAACATATCAAGTTTTTTGTCTAAGTTAACTTGAAAGCATGATTGACAAATCTTTGAAATTCACATGTCATTAATTAGAAACACTGAGACGCACAACCTCATAGAGCTCTCATGTACTCTCTCAAACCAACATGGAGACCTTGTATCTATACTAATTTATGAGTACTCTATCCTTAGGCAAAATAATTTAACTCGTTGAGGCAAATTAAAGATTATATATCATGGAGAATGGTGACTCAATTGGCTTCTAACCTTTTGTACCTTATGTGTGTGTTGAATTTTTGCATAAGGGTTCTTTTCAATATATATATATATATATATATATATATATATATATAGTTCGTATCCTAATGTTTATGATCCATGAGTCTATTTGAATGATTGTATCAATTTTAGAAATGGACTAGTCTTTTAAATCATACAATTTTTCCAAAATGATCACTAGACTTTTCCAAAGTTTTCCATGGGGTTATTGAACTTTGCCGAAGGTTCCCATGGTGTTTTTGAACTTTGTCAAAGGTTTTTTAGGTAGTCGCTCAACTTTGTAGAAGTTGTCCACCTCATCAACAATTTGCTTAAAGAGCTAACAAATTGTACACAAATGTGACACGTCACTTGCTCTGTTTGACACGTCATCAAAATCGTTTGTATTCTTGTGCAAAGAGCCCAATTGCTCTTTGCATTATGTACATTATTATGTCTTTATTTGGTTATGATTAAAATCATATATTTAGTATATTTTGATCAAAGTTGATTAAATGTATGGTTGAAAATTGTGAATTTTATGAAATATGTATGCTTTTGACTTAAAATTTAAATATTATATAGGCTTTACCCAACACATCAAAAAAGTAGGTCATGCTAGGCTATTCTACACAAGGCCAGACCTTAGGAGAGGCCCAAGAAGCCTCCGCCTCAAGCCCAACTTATTAAGGGGCCCATTTTTCTCCCATTTTTTTTTAATAACATATGCCTTCAAAAAGACAAAATCCTCCAGAGTTTGAAAAATGAAAGTCCAAACCAAAAGGGAAATACACACAAATGGCCAAAACAAAGGTATGGCTTTTCAAAAATGGCCTTTGACCATTTAAAGGAAGGAAACTACCAAAAATACCCCCAAATATAAGATTTACAACTAAAACTCTTATAAAATAAAGAAAAATACAACTAAGTCCTAAAAAGAACTATTCCAAAAATAAATTTATTAACCTTTTAAACCATGTCTGAAAGGAATTTAAAATAAAAAGCCTAGAACTAAAAGAGGACCATACAAGATTAAAAAAATTATAAAAAATAGAAAAGAAATTGAGTTCGAAAATGAAATAGATAAGATAAGATATCAAGAACAATTGTATGCATC
>CAIGRR010152866.1:0-13951 GCA_903798365.1 Fraxinus sp. 1973-6204
TTTTTTTTTTTTTTTTGCAGGTTATTTTCTTATTTTATTTAACAATAAGTATATTCTCTAACATTTCCAAGTAAAAGTGGATGAAGGCTATCAATCGACAACCCTCTTGTTACAAAATTGAAACTTTAACGACTCATTTATTTATGAAAATTAGACGTCTCTTACTATATTTCACATTTCTTGCATGTCGTAGTTCTTAAGTGCAATCTTATGGATGCATTTTACTTCTTCGTTCGATTATTTAGAAAATCATAGTTACATTAATAAGAACGATCACATTCTTTAATATATTTTGTGCGCATACTTTTAAAGTTACTCGATTAGCTATGACACAGGTGGATTACTCAAAGGTATTTTAAAGTTCCTCTATGTATCGTAGTATGGAATCATCTTCATAGATCTCGATATTTATAAGCAATTAAGCACGAATTTGGCCGCTGGATCTTCACCCCTCTTAGGATCAACGGTTGATATCCCATATCCCCCATTCCATGGAAGTCGCATCTTGCATACACGTTTTCCGTCGAAATGAACGTACGATTATCGGTAACTTCAAAGCTTTGTAGTCGAGGGAAAATCAAAGGCTCTTCGCCTCTTCCTGTGTAAACTGCATGAGGGCTCTTTTGAACCATGCTTGCAAAGAATGCAACGTATTTGATTAATCTCCACAAATTAATATCTGGCATAACAACTTCGAGTACAAAAACTTTTATAAATCGATACTCCGTTTCTTTAATTCAATCTTGCTCAAAATCCGCTAGGAAAACCAACAAGCTTGTAATTTACTGCAACACGCAGATAACGAAACATGGCAAGGACGGAAACATCAAGGAGGCTGAGTCGATTTTCCATCGGATGCCTTTTAAAACTATTGTTTCTTATACTGCGATGCTCTCTGCATATGCACAGAATGGTCAAATCTCCAAGGCCCGAGAAATGTTTGACGAAATGCCCCAACAAAATGTTGCCTCGTGGAACGCGATGATCACGGCTTATATGAGGAATGGAAAAAGATGCAACGGAATTGACGAGGCTTATAGATTGTTTTTGAGAATGCCAGAGAGGAATGCAGTGTCTTATGCTGCGATGATCACGGGGTTTGTTAATGTGGGCAGGTTTGACGAGGCCAAGAGATTGTATAGTGGGATACCTTTGAATAGGAGGGATCCGGTGTGTTCAAATATTCTGCTAAATGGGTATTTGAAAATTGGGAATTTAGGGGATGCACTTCATATTTTTGAAGGAATGAAGGAGAAAGATGTGGTGTCTTGGAGCTCAATGGTGGATGGTTATTGTAAGAATGGGAGAGTCAGTGAGGCTAGAGAGCTTTTCGATGTGATGGAAGAGGAAAGAAATGAGGTCACTTGGTGTGCTATGATTAACGGGTATTTGAAAATGGGATGTTTCAAAGATGGGTTCAATTTATTTCTGCAAATGAGAAGAGGAGGTGAGGTAGGATTTGGACCTACACTGATGACTGCCATATTTGAGGCTTGTGGGAAACATCAAAAGTTTGAAGAAGGTATTCAACTGCATGGCTTGGTTTCCCATATGGGATTTGAGTTTGATGTGTTCTTGGGCAATTCTATTATTACAATGTACTCGAGGTTCGGTTGTATGAATGCAGCTAGAAATATGTTTAACACGATGAATAGAAAAGATCTTGTTTCCTGGAATTCTCTTATTAATGGTTATGTTCATGCTGGCGAACTTGAAGAGGCTTCTCAGCTCTTTGAAAAGATGGAAGTCAAAGATTTAATTTCTTGGACGACAATGATCACTGGATTCTCTAATAAAGGTTTAACAAAAAATTGCATTGATTTATTTAACAGGATGCCTGAGAGAGACGATATTGCTTGGACTGCTCTTATTTCAGGATTTGTGCATAATGGAGACCATGAAGAGGCTATCTATTGGTTCATTCAGATGCTACGGAGTGCAGTCAGACCCAATCCTCTTACTTTAAGTGGTGTGCTTAGTGCCTCAGCTGGTTTGGCAATTTTAAATCATGGTTTGCAAGTGCATACTCATGTTTTTAAAATGGAGATGGAGCTTGATTTGTCTGTCCAAAATGCTCTCGTCTCTATGTATTCCAAGTGTGGAAGTTTAGATGACGCCTATAGGATATTCAAATCCATCAGTGAACCCAACATCGTTTCCTATAATTCTATGATTACTGGGTTTGCCTATAATGGAGATGGAGAAGAGGCAGTTGAGTTATTCAGGCATTTGGAGAATAGAAGATTAGAACCAAATGAAATTACCTTTCTTGGTGTCCTATCTGCTTGTACCCATGTGGGACTTGTGGCAGAAGGATGGAAATACTTCGGTTCTATGAGAGCATTCTACAAGGTTGAACCAGGGCCGGATCATTATGCTTGCATGGTTGATCTCCTTGGTAGAGCTGGCTTGCTTGATGAAGCATTAAATTTGATCAAGTCAATGCCATTTGAACCCCATTCTGGTGTTTGGGGTGCTCTTCTTGGTGCAAGTCGAGCTCACGTGCGTCTTGATATTGCAAAGCTTGCTACTCAACGTATTTTAGAACTCGAACCAAATAATGCTGCTACATACGTGGTGTTATCAGATATATATAGCTTTTTAGGGAAAAGGAGAGATGAAGAACAACTCAGATTGGCTAAGAGAACAAAAGGGATAAAAAAGAGTCCAGGTTGTAGTTGGGTTACTGTGAAGAATAATGTTAATTTGTTCCTTTCAGGAGATCGTACTCATATAAACTTTGGAGAGATCAAGATCACATTGTCGACAATTTTTTATGAAATGAAACAGTTTCATTGCATGGACACCGATTGGCTACCACCTTAAGAAACTGTGACTACTATCAGAATGGATATTTTCAAGATTATTTTTAGTATCATCCTGAGCCATTTTGTGGTTGTTTACTTGGTAGTTTTGTTTACTCGTTTGATCAAACATCTGGAATGTGGTCTTACTCTTCTTTGAGAAAAGAACTACTTCTGAGTCTTGCCTTCCATGCGCTTATATATCTAATTATTGAGGATAAGGCCATTTTACTAACTAAAATGGTACCTTAACTTTGCTCTTTGGATACTGGATGGTGAAAATTATCACTACAGTGGTTGCTAACTGTCTGAATTTTGAGTTGGTCTGGTAATGTTTTACCCTCTTTATTTCCCTGATTTATTGTCTTTCTGTGAACTTGACAATGATTTAAGTCTTAATTGATGGCGCACATGCAGTACCATGTGAACATCTTGAAATCAACAAGGTTGCAAGCATCAAGCATCAGGTATAAGGGTCAAGAACATGAAATTCAGGAGGTAAAACGTAATTATGATTTTTGGTTGGTTAAATAATTTAGCACTTTCTTTGTAGTTCAGTCGTATAATCTGGCAAAACGAGTTTCAAAAAAATGGTATGGATTCATTTTTATGCTTTTGTTTTTGTAGCTCCTTTCTGGTGAATAAAGCAAAAGTTTCCCTCTCAGTTCAGTATATTCCATACCTTTATTTCTCTAAAGAGTGTATTTTTTTTCATAACCGTGGATGTCCAGACCGGCTTGCGCGAATTTCGACTAATTCCACGGGACCCTGAAGTTTGCGACCGGATACTCACCTCAGTGGCCCTGAGGGTGCTCGAACTGGTGACCATTGGAGAGCAAACCCCAAGGCCTGACCAATTGAGCAACCACTCAGAGTTATTTCTCTAAAGAGTATGTATATACATTCCATTTTACGAAATTGTGTTGTTTGATGTTGAGTGAAACTGGATCTCTTGTGAATTAAGCCTACCAGTGCTGTTATGGGATGATCAAAATACCATTAGAACTCAATTAGGTGGTTAACTCTTGACCTGGCTTAGTTAACACACGATCCAATTAGTGACGTCCTCATGGTTATCCTGAAAACTTTTTATTATTTATTTCTGCGTTTTATCTCCTGTGTTTGCTTAAATCTTGGGGGAGACACTAAGCTAGAAATCCCTGCGGCTCAGAGTGATCGGAAGGAAGGTGTGTGGCCTTGGCAGCCAAGGGCAGCAGAAGACTCTAATCTTTCTCCCATTTCCCACCAAACATCAAAAACCATTTTTAGAAGGAAACTCTAGCCCCCAGATTATACTTCGCCACAAGTATGAGCAACCATCTTTACAATCTGCATTCATAAATGCAGTACTTGGATGATATTTGTCTTACAACCAACCACTCGTCTCAATGTCTCTTTAATCAGCAACAAATCTAGGAATGTGGATTTATTGAACAAATGTATAAGACTTCTCTTGAGTAATAAGTCTTTGATTTTGTTGATGACTCTATACTTTTATCAACTTACCTCCTTTCAACGGGATTATTATTGTGAAAGTTGTTGATGTTATTAAAGATTCTTGTTCTTTAAATAAAGCAGGAATGTACATAACTCTTCAAGCAACAATCATAGGAGTGATGTTCACATTTTCCAAGAGAGAGAAGCCGTTTGAAAATTTTCATTGGAGGGATAAATATGTTGTGGCTATAGTTCTTCCTAGTAGACTTGAAAAAAATTGTATAAGGTCTAATGATAGAGCGCTTTGGCGGTACGGAATTGCCTTCAGCTGGGGACGAAGGCTTAAAACATGGAAAGAGTGTGCAGCCACGAAATCCAAAATCTTCCAGCCCTAAACCACTCTTTTTGAAGGCTAAAAATATGTGGGAAAGTTGGTTTCTGATTTAGGGTTCAGCAAGGGCAGTTTTGTAATAGTGGTGAACATAATCATGCAAAAGAAGAGAAGTGCATGCAGGGATCAGCAATATTCAAATCTGGCCATTGGATCAAATTAATCCTGACCCTTAATTTCAATTCCTGTGCACAATTTTGCCTATAAATACGTGTATGGTTTCGTTTGTAAAATCATAGAGTGAATTAAGGTTCATGTTGAGTGATTGTAAAGTAGTTTTCCTTTCATCTCATCTCATCATTAATAAAAGAGGCAGATTCTTTCTAAACTTGGCTGTTTGTCCTTCTTGATCTTGTTTCCTAGTTTAAGTATCTTTCTCTATGTTGCAGTAATTTGACCTCAAAGGTTAAATTTCATGGTGCATTTCAAGCTGACTTAACATATCCTTGCAGGTGTAGGATTATCAAAATGTTAAGGCCGCATGGTCTAGTTGTTCGCGGAGAATGTTGTTCTTATTTTGATTTGTGAAAGAAGTTCGGTTACTTCCGTGGAGTGGCTTAAGGTCAAGACTGTTGGGGTTGATTGCATTCCTTTAGTGGTCAGTAAACTAAAACATAGAATTTATTAGTTGTCTTTTAATTCTGCTATTTATATTTGGTTTTATAGTTATTGATCAACATGATACGATTTTTTCATTTTTTATAGTGGATTATTTATCTGTGGCATGGGATGTTTCACTAAAGGATATACTATGTTATTAATAGTTGGTTTTAATGTTTAAAATTAGTCGAATTGAACCGAGTTTTTGTTCAAATCGTACCAAACCAACCCAACTCGGTTTGGTCGGTTTTTCAATTTTTTTGCCCACCCCTAACTGCACATATCATCAGTTTTTATTATTATTATTTTTTTTAAATTACTAAAATTATAATTTACAGAAAAACCAAACAAGGGCTAAGAGCTGGCGGAGAGGCCGCTTATTGCATTCATTGTGTTCTTATATTGTTTTTTAGCTATAAGCTATCTTCATTCATGTCCCACTTGTCCTTTTGTCTATTAGGGCAGGTTAATTTTTTGTGTTTTTGTGATGTACAGAGGTCATGCTGATCCTTCCTCATAATTTGTACTTAACATTTTCAAATTAAGTCTCGTGTTTGATTAAGCCTTTTAACTCTTTATAAGGACAATAATAAGCAAAATAAGAAACAATAAAAATTAATTACATAATTTAAATCCAAACAAAGAATAAAGTTTAGTTTTAGTATAATCGAAAAATTGCTGTCAGCAAAATTTTACGGTCTGCTATTACAGAAGCATCATAATTTCTTGATGAATTTCACATTGAATTAAAGATGAACGAGTTCGTGGTATGACATCCCATATGTTCATACTATACACTTAAAAATAAGTGGAAATTACATTGAACCAGAATTCTAGAGATCACAATTCATAAATCAAGCTTAAAGTTTATTTATACAAAAATCAGATATTAATTTAAATTTTTAATATTAATAATCTATCCTACATTCCAAACCTTAATTATATTTGTCCCTTCTTTCTCTCTCTAAACCTTACTCTTATCTCTTTTCTCACCCACGATCGAAGGTGCAACCATGGCAAAAATACAGGTTGTTGTTAATGTTGAAACGATCGGTCGTCGCCGCGACACTATTAGCAACACGGTGGCCACCGCTCACGACGTATTTCAGTGGGGTGTTCTCGTCTGAGTTGACATTTTTTGGTGGCGATTTCCGTGTGTGAGAAAATCCAGAGATAAGAGAAAGGGCGGCAAGACTTGTGGTATGAGGTGTGCAAAGTGCCTGTGTTACAAACAGAGATATTGGCATTTGAAGGGATCGTCGGTTACTGGACTTGTGGTGTGAGAGGGAGAGAGAGGTATGGTGGATTGGATTAATCTATTAGGGATCGAAGCGGTGATGAGCGCAGTAGCTACTACGTGCAGTTGGCGATGGTAGTGATGTTGGCTGCGGTAGCAGTGGTGATGTGGTGGTCTAGTGAGTTAGTGGTAGTCGTTGCGCGGCATTTGAGTGTATTTTGTTGTGGGGTGATGGTGGTGCATTCTGGCCATTGATGAGGTGGTGTGGTGGTGGATCTAACGCTGTTGACGACATTTTTGTGGTGGTATTACATAGATTTTGTGATGGTTTTTGATGTGGTGGTGGTGGTAGAGTGCGATGCTGGAGGTGGTGTAGGTTGCTGGCGGTGGTGTAAGATGCTCGGGATTTTGGATCTGATTTGTTGGTGGTGTTTGGGTGGCAGTTGTGGTGGTTTTGTTAGACCTAGTAGAGGCTGTGGTTTTTGTTTTGTCGACGTTGGTGGTAGATCTAGCGGTTGCGGTGATTTTTGTTATATTTAGTGGCGATGGATCTAGGGGTGACAGTGATAGTTTTGTATTTGAAAATTGTGGTCGAGAGGAGGTGGTGGTGGTGATTGTAGTTCTGGTGGCGAAGGTGGCGACAATGTTGTTGGTGGCAGTGGTAAATTTGAAATTTTAAACATTATCTCTTAAATTTGAAATGAGTGAAACTAAACCTCTTACTTATGAAATATTTCCTAAAAATAATTATAATTTCTTTTATGAATAAATAACAAAGTCGGAAGAGATAGGAGAATGGGGTAATGTAATTTATTTTACCACACACGCCGTGAAGAGTAACACATTAAGTTAATTTTCCTAGAACATGAGAGTAGATTGAATGGGGGAGAATTTCCGAATTCTTTATAATTAAATAAAAAACAACTAAAAGGAACGAGGTATAAAGTGTTAAATATGAAAACCTAACTACCTAGATAGGTAGAAATCCTTAACTTGCAAAAGACATAATTGCTGCGATTTATTTAGGACCTTTCAAAGAGCTATTAGTTCTGGTTTGCTTTTGCTTTTGTTTCTGCTTGTGGATAGTTATGAGTAAAGACATTTTCATTCAAAATATGTCTTGGATGGACCGTTAAAGTGACATAAATTATATTCGAAAATAAGAAACAATAAAAAAATGAATCGACAATTAAATGCTTCACCACTCCAACATTGCCTCCATCGTTGTGTCCACCACCCCTAGTGAAATAAATTATATTCGAAAATAAGAAACAATAAAAAAATTGAACCAACTATTAAACGCTTCACCACTCCAACATTGCCCCCATCGTTGTGTCCACCACCCCCAATGCTAACAGTTGACGGTGCCACTGCTGAACGAGAACAGGGTTTGACAGTCTTTTCGACCTTTCCACCATCATTTGTTACAAAGCTTTCAGGATTTGCACGTTTCTTGATATCACAAAGAGTCTTTTCGATCATTCCATCATCATTTGTTACATTGCTTTTGGGATTTACTTGTTTCTTGACATCACGGCGCATTGGTGAAGATGATCGAGATTTTGTAGTCATTTCGACCGCATGAGGCTTTCTTCCACTGATCTTCTTCTTGCTGCCCTTGTTCCCAAAACAACTCAAAATCCCTGCAGCAACATAGCTGTAAACAATTAGGACAATAGAAAACTTACCTTCAAGCTTTATCTTATTCTAATCGTTTATAAGGTGATAACGTGGTCGTTAAATAAAGCAATATATCTTATTCTTATTTGACTTATGAAACACAAACCGAAAGTACTCAAATCAATCATCAAGCAAGAAAATAATGATACCTACTCTCGGAGAGGATGAGGCGTAGTTGCTACTATTTGTGATTTCCGCGTGTTGCACTAAGAGAAACTAAAATAAAAAATAAATTGAATTTTGATACTTACCTCCACCTCCACCTCCACCTCCACCTCCACCTCCACCCATAATTGCTCAAGTTCCTCTTCAAAGTACTCTTTAAGTCTTCCAACAAACGTTCAACTTAAAAATCTGAAAAATTATACATCAAATCAAACTCCAATAATTGGTAGCTAGGTGATTGTTGTTTGACAATTAGAGTAATGATAACAACAAAAGTTAGTTGTATTATTACCCTTCAAAAATAGGACCAATTTTTTACAAGAAATTTTTCTATCATAGAAGTGTTTATCATTGAACAAAAACGGGAAACAAGAAATGTAACCTTGTATATTTTAAAACTCAAAATTCATCTCAAAATGTCAAAATTCTAGATTGAGTAGTACAAATCTTTATGTTAGTTATTTATTTTATATGTTTGAGATTAATCACTTAACGTGCTCATGTAATATAGTTTCTCATTTTTGAACATCGATCTTGAAATTTGATTGCTCATTGAAAGCTACATTTAAAATTTATGATTCTATTTTAAAATGTCAAATTTATTAAGAGGATTATCACAAATATTATACGTTATATTTTAGGAAGAAACGAGAAATAATAAATTTGCTGAGATATTAAGAAACTATAAAATCAAGGATAAAAGTAACATCTTACATTTTTCTACACTAGGAGGAAGTCCTTTTCCACTATGCTTTCTCTCATTCTTTCTTATATATATATATATATCCAAAATTTGAATGCATATCATGCCGGATAAATGTAATTATTCTAAATTAAAGTTAGGAAACATGCTTCAAATCTTTTTGCTAATTTTATTGAATTTACTATTGTTGGTAGCGTGTTATATTCAATTAATAACATTTTTTTTCACTAAAGATGCTAATTGTAATAAAGTAAGGAAACATGCTTTTTTTTTTTAATCTTTAATTTTTGATATTTTTCTTTTTCACCTTTATGGTTGTGCAATAATGCGTATATCTTGAAATAAATTCTCATCAAGTACTATGTTAGGTAAATAAATAAGAAAAAATTTAACATTTTGAGTGAATGAGACACTTATTGTGCGTAAATAAATATTTATTTTATTATATCAAAAATTCTCTTTGTTGGTCCATAGGAAGAAGATGATGTTTTGTCAATAGGATCAAATCGCAAAACTTTGCAAGAGTCAGAATTTAAAAAAATTTAACAATAAATTGAAAATTGAAAATAATTTTTGACCTATAGCTTTTAACATATAAAGGACCTCTTAAATTCTTAATTCAGGAAAAACCCACATTCTCAAGGCTAAAAAATGGGCAACTGTTATAAAATAGAGATAAAAAAAATTTTAAAAATTGAGAAGTCAATAAACTTTAATATTTTATTGAGAACCAAATCTCCATATTTATAGTGAAGAATTAGAGCTGCAAAGGATACAATGGAATAATAAATAGGCACTACAAAAAAAATAGCAATCCAACGACCAACAATATTGGTCGCTAGAAGATATATGTTAGTCATTGAAGACCTTCATCGACCAAAAGTCGCTGAAAGTCATTAGCAACCAACTCAGTATTGGTCTGTAAATATAAATACAATGAGCGATCACTATTTGGTCTTGGTTTGGTCGCTACATCCATAACATTCGGGGACCAAATATTGGTTGGTAAAAGTTAACTATCAACAACCAAATGGATTCAAATTTTGGTTGCGGAAAAATTCGGAAAAATAAGAATTTTTCCGCAACCAAAATCTGGTCATAGAAAGACATGTACTACCAATATGTGGTTGCTAAATATTGTATGTGTCAATAAAATACTATTAGCAACCATTTTTTTTTGTCCAATGTTTCAATTAGACTTCCAACAACCATAAAATTGAAATTAAAATTACCGAAAATAAGAACAATAAGAAACATGTCTACAAAAGTAAATTTGTCTGTGCATAACATGTACTAATAGTCGATACCCAACCCTAAATATTTAATACTTAATCACAAAAAAAATAATGTTTCATACTTTCTATGTAATTTGAATAATATAATCATAGTTGTAGCACCAACTGATGGTGGCGGCGGAGGTAGATCATTCGTCAGTCATGTAGGAAGATGCTGACTCATGTTCATTTGTGTAACAAGGCTCTTGTTGTTTGAGACGTAATGTTAACTCACTAATAGAGTTATCCTTCTCATTATCTCGTTGTATAAGAATTTTCAATTGTTTTATAAATTTAGGATGAGCTGTGACTGTGTTGCTGTATGATTTGAGCGGAGCAAGTCCAATCTCAGAAATAGTCTTAGCACTCTTACCAAAAACTTGAGCACATATGGCTGCTTCATCTTCTAGCTCCGTTTGCGATTGTGGCAATTCCATCATCTATTTTCGTCATACAATATTAAAAGGTTTTTAAATTAAATTATATTCATTATAATATGTGTAATAAATGGTATATCTTAATTACATATCGCGACTTAGCAAGCTGGTTATCCCATCCTTTTGTTGTGGAATGCAACCTCCTAAATAACTCAATGTGACCAATTGATTCTTCTTGTGTATGCTGATAAAATTTGTTAAAAATATAAGTAAAAAACTCATTTTTCCAATATATGCAAATCCCAATTGTCAAATCAAAAATCAAAAAGCATGGATAGAATAGTGCATCGATAGCGGAAGTGAAAATGTTATTTATACCACGATTTAATTCCATACTAATATAAACTTTAGGTTGGGTAGATGTCTAACAATAGAGAACGAGCTAATTCTAGAAATAGGAAGTCAATATTTGCTTGATGACATGAGAAGGGACAATACTCTATACAAGAAAATAATTTCCGTGGTAATCTAATACGATAAATTGTCCTACTTAGGTCTAGAGTTCTTAGAATGGTCTTGGAGATCTCAAAAATGGCCAAAGCTAAAATATTTTTTAGAATGGTCTATAAAGAGGGAAAAAAAAGTTGATATGTAGCTTATATTATTTCCAGCCAATCACAATAAGTGCACACATATTAATGCGTGGTACCAACTTGCAGTGATGTAATTCTGATCAACTTACATTGGTATATGTAAGGATGCAATAACAAGCAAGCCATATGATCTTGGCAGAAGAAATATTCACCAAACACAATTGATAAACTTAAAACTCCACATATCCAAATTGCATCTACATGAAATGTAACATATATGTTATACAAAACTTTAGACAAAAAAGATTACAGATCTAAAACTCGAAATCCCTATTACAAAGGTTTATCTCCAAAATATCACTGAACACCGAAGTATCATAGATCGAAGGTTCAAAATAAAGTATCCTTGTGATTCAACACCGTGAAGCCCAAATTCAACCAAGAACCTTCACAATACATAGTAAATGTGAAGCTTCTTCTATGAATCAGAAGAGCTCAACCCTACCAACCACAATCCTGATCTTTTCACCTAATTTCACACAGAATTCACACTCAAGAAAATAGATTCAAGAGATCTCACAACAGAAGAAGAAGAAGATGAAAAGAGAAACACGGAAGTCTCCAGAAACCCTCAAGAAATAGAGAGGAAAAATGAATCACTTAGAAAACCATTCAAATACTCCCAAAAATATCAAGGCATCGAGATTGGTAGCAGCCCATCTAACGGCTCAGAAAAACTAACACTTTCAACAGATAGAGGAACAATTAAAGTTGCTTCAGCTAAAACACGTTTTCTTTACTGGACCGAGTATTGGGCTTTGGCTTCACTAGGCTCACTTCGGCAGCATTAGGGTATTAGTAATGGGTCGTAGGCCATATCATTATTTCCTTAAGTGGGTTGGGCTGGCATCACAGCCACACAATGTACAAGAGCAAATTTTCTCATTAAGCCCTTGTCTAGTGCAAGCATGTGTACATACTTATTGTCATTAAAATCTAAGAGAAATCTTGATCAGAACTCAGTTTAATCAACTAAACAAACACCAACAGAGGAGGCTCCGACCCACAACTTTAACACTCCGATTGCAACTAGTTTTCACCCCCACAAAGGAGGAAGATGGTGGTAGTAATATCACAAAGGGAGAAAGAAAGGAGGTGCAATGGTTGAAATCTCAAACGAACCACCAAGAACGGCTACCTCACAATTTCTCCTATATTGTACGCACATACACACAGCTACTGCATATATTTATATATATATATAGATTGGTAAATTAGGTCACCAAACATGGGCAAAATCAAGTGGACAAACCAAAGTATTGGGCTTTCCAACAAAATGGGTAATGTTAAGAATAAATGGGCCATCAATGAGTGGGGACCACGAGCAACATTATCTCAATTAAGTTGCTTCTAATGACCCCAAGTTGTTTTCGGGTGGAGCCATCGCTAAGGTGTCAATATAAATTATTCAAATCGGTTTAACATCATCACCCAGGATTTGTTGGGTATCAAAACCCAACACTTAAGCTTGCTGGAAAGGGGCATGTTTGAACAATGAATTGTGTATCATTTATACGGGCAGGCACACTAAATCAACAACAGGCTGTTATCAGTTAAAGCATATGTAATTTAGTAATTCTATTTGTCGTTTCCACTTTTCTAAGTATTGAAACAAGCCATCACTGGCAAATAACTTCAAGTGCAAATAATAAACACTGATGAAGGCCTATTAAAATTAAGAGTTGAAGAGGTCAATTTGATTACCAGTGCTTCCCTAGTCCAAGTGAATGATCTAATCCCCCATGGTGATTATATGGAGTCTTGACTCGATTGAGTTTCCTGGAAGCAGGTCGTTTTTAAAAACCAACAATATCGTAGAGTAATTAATTAGTCAACTCATTCATCCCGCTTTAATTGGCAATGTCTTAAAGTGATATTGAAATAGTTTAATAATTTCACATACTAGAAACTTAATACTTTTGAAGTGTGCACACTTCCACTCACAATTCTTTTGTGATTTTACAGTTGTTGGTTTACATTATAGTGGATCATTTCCATCCAGCTTTAGTTGTTTTTATTTTTTATTACATGCACTTCTATGATCTTTATACCTCTCACAAAAATGTCTTGCAACAATTTCAACCATCTGACGAACATTTAAGCCTCAGTTTGGTCTCCATTATTCCTCATTGTAATCAGAGGAATAGTAATTTTTTTTTGGAGAATATGTGGTTAAAAAATTAGGATTTTTTTTAAAATTTACATGTAATATTATTTTATGAAGAATGTGTGATTGATAAAAAGAGGGAGAAAAATAAATTTTAATTTAATGGAGGCCAAATTTGGGCTAAATTAACAACAATTTTTTAATGAACATGGAGAATAGAAAATAAGTGATTATTTTATTAAACATAAGGTACTTGTAGCTATGTAGCAAAAAAATATTAAAAAAAGTCCTAACAGGCGGATGGACTGAGCTTTAGGTCAATAAAGTATCTGCCATCTAGATAACAAGATGTCCATTTTAGGGCCTGTTTGGTTTGAATTTTACAATTTTACAGTAAATCAATTCTCATTTTTCAACCACACATTCTTCAATAAAATAATATTTTACATCACATCAATACTTTTTTCTTCTTTTTCAACCACACATTTCCCATCATATCACTATTCAAAATCAATTCTTCCTC